>JADRCD010174365.1:0-25683 GCA_019843815.1 Montemys delectorum | reverse complement strand
TGTAAATTATGTATACAAATCACTATATAAAATACATTTATGTATAGAAATATATGCTATACATTCTACAATTTATATAAATGTATAAATAAATGTAAAATTTATATAAATTAATATGAGATACTTCACATTCTTTTTATTTGTAGTATGACTTCTAGATTTGGCACAGATTTTGTCCTCCTAGTAAACTTCAGTTTAGACAGGGAATGTTTTAATTGCTCAATAAGAGCTACCATATTGGACAATACAGGATAGAGGAATAAACTAAGCTATAGAGTAATAATTGGGTTAAATGTCAACTTTGCAAGGCTACCTTGCCTATCTACTCAACCAAATACTAATGCAGGCATTGCTGTGGAGGGTCTTTACAGATAGATTAAGATTTACAATAACAACTTTATAGAAGGTAGATTCAATTTGGATGAGAGAGGTTCTCACTCCACCAGTTGGAAATTCTAAAGCACAAAGTGAAGTCTATTTCAGGAAAGGAAATTCCAATTCATGACCATAGTGACATCCATTGCCCAAGAGTTTCCAGCTGGCTGGCCTGTCTTACGAATTTCAAACTTGCCACCCCTTATAATCCATTAAGTCACTGACATTCATGAAGTCTATAATGCTGTATATGATGCATGTATAAAAATATATGTGGATGCTTGGAGACAACCATCAGACTGAGCTCAGGGACCCTGGTGGAGGAGCTGACAGGAGGACTGGAGGAGCTGAGGGGGATTGCAACCCCATTGGAAGAACAGCATCAACTGGCCAGACCACACAGTGCTCCCAGAGACTAGACCATCAACCAAGGAGTGTACAGGGAGAGATCCAGATACATAGGTAGCAGAGGATGGCCTTGTCTGACATCAATGGGACAGGAGGCCTTTGGTCCTATGGAGGTTTGTTGCCCCAGTGTAGGGGGATGCTGGAGAGGTAGAGTGGGAGAGGGCAGGTGGATAGGGGAGCACCCTCATAAAAGCAAAGGGGATGGAGGAGATGGGGGTTGTCGGATAGGGGCTGGGGAGGGGTAGATGGGAAGTGGGATATCATTTGATATGAAAATGAACGGAACAATTAATAAAAAATACATATATAGACAAATCTGATTTGCAGTCAGCATCACACAATGGCAGGGACACGTTCTGAAAAATGCAATGTGGGTGATTCATCATCATTGACTATTTACATATGCATAAATGATGTAGGATGGTCATGTCACATGATCTCTGTGTGCGATTAAGAGTTGTACCATTTGTGCCATAGATGGCAACTCATTTTAACCCCCCAATAGACATGTCCCAGTTGCCAGCAGTACTCCAAACTGTGAGTACCACTCTGCATGTCTTCTTCACCTAGAAGACACTCGAGGTGAGGGCATCCCCCAGACCTGTTCATTGGAGTAAGTGGTATGATCCCACCCAGCAGCTCACAGTGCTCCACATCATCTATGAACCTGTCTTCGTTGCACTCCATTTCTAAAGGCTTCACTGTAATACATGCTTGTAGAGGTTACAAAATTAGCTTGTTATATGAATCTATAGTTTATATTTTTGCCATGATTGAATTGAAATATCTATTACAGGAAAAATATTTTTAAAATGAAAGGAATATATTCTACAATAATGATAAAATCAACAGCCTAATAAACCAGAAACATGCTCATTTCTTCCACACTGCGCACATTGCACATGCAGAACTTTTATGTAACTGGCTGCACAGTTATTTACAGTAGCTGTACACAGACATGTGAGTGATGCATTGTACTGTGACCTGAAATGGCTATGTTGGTATTGGGCGACAGGAATCTTTCAGTTTCATCCAGAATCTATAGGGCCACCATTAATATCTCTCTCTCTCTCTCTCTCTCTCTCTCTCTCTCTCTCTCTCTCTCTGTGTGTGTGTGTGTGTGTGTGTGTGTGTGTGTATGAATATTAATTATACTCACTACTGACTGAAATATTGCTATATAATACATGGGAGCACATTAAATACTAGTGCTAAAGAATGTATAGGAAATGGTTGAAATTTTTATGTATGAGGTGTGTGTGTATATATATACGTGTGTGTGTGTCTTTGTGTGTGTGTCTGTGTGTGTGGTATTCACCAGAGGAGACCACAGATTGTCATCTGTAATTCTCCACACCTTATTCCCTTACAGAATGATCTCTCTATGAACATGGAGCTGGTGATTTTCAGTTTTGTTGGCAGTCACCAAGCCCATCTAAAGCCTCCCGCCTCAGCCCCCCTCAGTGCTGGGACTGCAGGCCTGGAAGGGATCACACCTGGATTGTTATATGGATGCTTGGATCCAACTTGGATAGCATACATAGCATTAAAGCAAAAAACGTCTTCTTTAAAGAGATACCTTCTGGAGTATTTTTGAGTGGTGGATGATGATGTCTCTAGATTATACCCTGTTGACCAAACCCACATGAAATTGTAGCCCTGCAGTGAGATAACGAGGTCCTCAGTACCCATTCTCATAAACTAAGTCATCTCTAGCACAGCAAGTAATGTCTAGCAGAGTTTAAGAGAAGCATTCATTACATTACTGCAGAATAAATTGATTTTTTAAAAATTAAGAGAATCTGTGGCTCTAGCCATCTGAGGGACCAAAAAGCTGTCTGTTTCCAGTGTGTGGAAGACAATGACAAGAATCCTAGGTGGTGACACAGATGACTCAGTGTGTGAATTTTCCCGCCCAGCCCATGTTTCCACATGACACATGAGGACACTGTGCCTAGGAACACTGGCTCTTTGAAATAAGCTATAAAACGGACAGTTTGGCTTTCTCAGTGTTTTCTTATGTGTGCAGATGCTGGCCAAGTCACAGCATGTTCTTACCAAAATTCTCCCATTCAACTAAAATGACAAGATATTCTTCTTTCTTTTCCTGTCATTAAATTGTAATGAAGTGTTGGTGACCTACTGTTATGGTTACCATTATTGCTATGGCAACAGTCCTATATATTCCAAAACCAGAAGAACTAGATTATTCCAGTGTCTCGTAGCATTAAAGGTCCTCTCTCAGAAGCAAATGTAAATTTTACTATTCTGAAACTATATATTTTATACTTTCTGTGATTTAGTTCAGTATTGTGTAATATTGTCATATCATACGCAGCAATAGCTTATAAGATTTGGCAAGCTGTTTTCTGTCTTTGTAACAGGAACCTAAGCTAATCAGTTTATAAAAATAAAACGTTCTGGAGCTGGAGGGCTAGCTCAGCAGTTAAGGGCACTAGCTGCCCTTACAGAGAGTCAAAGTTCCATTCCCACCACACCCAGTGGCTCGCAACCATCTTTAACTCCAGTCACAGGGAATCTGACTTTCTCTTCCGCCCTCTGGGGGTACTATACACATGTGGTGAATAGACATGCCTGAAGGTAGAACATCCACACATAAAATTAAATTTAAAAATAAGCTTAATTAAAATCAAAGGCTTATTTTAACCCATTTTTAGAGGTGTGAGATCATGGTCAGTTGGTCTAACTAATTTGGGACTACAGCAGGACAGTGTATATCTTGGCAAGGAGCATGTGGTGAGACAGCTACTAGCCTCAGGGTCCCATAATATCATTTAAGGACAGATAGCCATTTCCTAGATGCTCTGATAGGTCCTTCCATTAAAGTCGCTACCATCTCCTAATAGCAGCAGAGAGGAACCAAGCTTGTATCATGCGGACCTTTGGAGCACATTCTACTTACAAACTGGAGCACATAGCATTCTGGAAAGCTCTTTCATATATTTGTCTGCTCAGAATTTCATGAGACTGTAGAGTTGATGGTAGGTATTATGAACTCCATTTCCTCAGTAGGAAAATGATGCACGCTATTGTTTTCCTATCCAACAACGACTCGTGCCACCATTCCATGGTCATTGGTAACAAAATCTTCACTGTGTTTGTGGAAGAAAGATGTCATTCTCCAATCCAGATATGGATTTGATTTTCCAGCCTTTACTAAGTATACACTATGCAATCCATGATCTACCAGCGTTATGGGAAGATATTTGCTCACAAGCATCTTGTTTCTTCCTTTAAAAACAAAATTCTACCTTTTGATTTAAACAGCCGTCACAGCTATTTTTGTTGTCCATTCTATTTTCTGTCTTATAGGTATTTAACAACAGAAATTACTAACATAGAACCAGAAGAAAAAGAAAGAGGAGTAGGAAGAACAAGAGATGGTACCCAAGGTACCCCCATACATGCCTCTGAAATAAAATATTGGCTCAGCTTCTGGACTTTGTCATATTGAAAACACTTCACCAGTTTTAAGTGTGTTCTAGTGGAGTCTTAAGGTATTTTACATTTATCATTAGATTGAAATTAAGTGACACAATTTGACCTTTTCCTTTACAGTTTGTGTCAATATTAGTTTTCTCATTGCTGTGACAAGCCGTGTGACAAAGTATCTGCCAAGAAACAACTCACAGGAGAGTGGGTTTCTTTCTGTTTATATTTAAAGGGGATAAAACCCATCATGGTGAAAAGATCCTGGTAAGAGGAGCTTATGGCAAGCTAGCCATTCTTGTGATGGCCAGAAAGCAAAGAAGGATGAAGTCTCGCTTATTCCTGTGTACTCAGGGCAGGATTTCAGTCCAGGAAATAGTTTACTATGGTTAAAGTAGGAATTCCTACCTCAGTTAACATAGTCTAGGTAATCTCTTACAGGCAAGCCCAGAAGTTGATCTAATCTAGATAATTCTTTACAACGTTCCCAGAGGTTTGACTGTGAGATAATTCTAGATCCTATCAAGTTGGAAATCAATATTTACTATATTACTATATCATTTTATTGTTGATATTTCAGTCCTATTGCTATAGATGAGACTTAAGGAATACAGTGAATGGGTGTAGAAAGTGGATGGCCTTGTCTTATTCCAGACTGTGGAGGAAATGCTCCCAGATTTCTCTGCCAAGTATGATGTTGATTAACATTTGTCATATATGCCCTTATGTTGAGATGTGTTTATTTTATACCAGGTTTATCATGAAGAATGTTTGACTTTGTTGATGACCAATTCTATGTCTATTGAGGTAATCATGTGATTTCTGTCCTTAGAGTCAACTCATGTGATATGTTAAATGAATAGATTTGTGTGTGCCGACCCACTCTTGCATTTCTTAAATGTAGGCAACTTGTTTATGGTGGATAATCTTTTGACGTGTATTGATTTTGTTTGAAAGCACTTTACTGAGCATTTTTGCTTCCATGTTTATCAAGATGATTAACCCATAACTGATATTTTGATCTTACTCATTAGAAAAAAATTATTATAAAGAACTTGTAAATACTTTGAGGTTACTTCTGTATACTATGTTATCTGTGAATATCAACTTTTTATTCTTCATTTTCAATTTGTATCACTTTGATCTGCTGACCCTGAGCATTGTTGCTGTTGTTGGTAGACTTATAATGACTGCTTCTAATTATTTAAAGGTTATAGGTCTATTTAAATTGTTTATCTGATCTTGATTTCATTTTAGTAAGTGGTCTCTACTGAGAAAATTGTCCATTCCTTTTAAATTTTCCAATTTTTTGTTGTACAGGGTTTTTTTTTAATTTTTAATTTTTTAAAATGTATTTATTTTTCACTAGATATTTTATTTACATTTCAAATGTTATCCCCTTTCTTGGTTTCCCCTCTGAAAACTCCTTATCCCATCCTCCCTTCCCCAATCACTCAACCTACCCACTCCCACTTCCCTGTCCTAGCATTCCCTTACACTGGGGCATCAAGCCTTCACAGGACAAAGGGCCTCTCCTCCCACTGATAACCTACAAGGCCATTCTCTGTTACATATGCAGCTGGAGTCATGGGTCCCTCTTTGGTTGGTAGTTTAGTCCCTGGGAACTCTTGGGGTACTGATTGGTTCATATTATTGTTCCTCCTATGGGGCTGCAAACCTTTTCAGCAATGTGGGTCCTTTCTTTAGCTCTTCCATTGGGGACCCTGTGCTCAGATCAATGGTTGGTTGAGAGAATCCACCTCTGTATTTGTCAAGCACTGGCAGAGCCTCTCAGGAGACAGCTATATCAGGTTCCTGTCAGCAAGCCCTTCTTGGCAATCACAATAGTGTCTGGGTTTGGTGACTGTATATGGGATGGATCACCAGGTGGAGCAATCTCTGGATGACCTTTCCTTCAGTCTCTGCTCCACTCTTTGTATCTCCTCCCATGGGTATATTGTTTCCCCTTCTAAGAAGGATGGAAGTAGGACCTCAGCCCAGTGAAAGTTCTGTGCCCCAGTGTAGAGGAATGCCAGGCCCAATAAGTGGGAGAGGGTGTGGTGACAGGCATGGGGAGGGGGGAGGCAACAGGGGTTTGTTCTTGTTGTTTTTGTTTGTTTGTTTGTTTATTTTTTGGAGGGGAAACTGGGAAAGGAAAAATTTATATGTAAATAAAGAAAATACCTAATTAAAAAAAAAAAAAAAGGACGGAAGTATCCAAACTTTAGTCTTCCTTCTTTTTGAGCTTCATGTCTACTCACTGCCCCATTCTGTTTTACCCCCTCCCATCACCTTTGAGTCACAGTGTCTTTTAGATTTGTTATTTCTCATTAGTTTTAGTTTGCATGACCTATCCATTGGTGAGAATAGGGTACTGAAGTCTCCCACTATCAGTGTATGGGGTTCAATATGTGATTTAAGTTTTAGTTATGTATCTTTTACAAATGTGTGTGCCCTTGAATTTGAAGCATAGTTGTTCACAATCAAGAAAATGTCAATATCCTGATATATTTTCCCTCAGTGAGTATGAAGAGTCCTTCCCCATCTCTTTTGATTAATTTTGATTGGAAGTCTATTTTCTTGGCTATTAGAATGACTACATCAACTTACTTCGTGGATCCATTTGCTTGGAAAATCTTTTTCCAACCCTTGACTATGAGGTAACATCTATCTTTAATGTTGAGTTGTGTTTCTTATGTGCAGCAGAATGATAGGTCCTATTTTCACATCCATTTTGTTAGCCTGCATATTTTTACTAGGGAATTGAAACCATTGATATTGAGAGACATATGCCTAATGATTATTAATTCCTATTGTTTTGTGGTTGTAGCGTATGGTGGGTGAGTGGGTGTGGGTGTGGCCCCAGTCCAGTGCTCAACCTCGAGGTCCCTGGGGATTCACTGGTGAGAGTCCACATTCAACCACTGATAGACAACTGTACTAACAAAATGCTCTTTCTTGGGAACTGTCTGTGTGCCTGGGTGTGCCCCCTTCTACTCATTGTTCCTTAAGCCTCCAGCTCACCGTATGGTGTCACCTCATTCAGGGCAGGTCACTCTCTCCAAGTCTGCTACTAACCCACATGCCAATTGTCTCTAGAAACACCCTTAAAGACTTAGGATGCATTATGCAATTTTTTGAATGCCTCTAGTCCAGTAAAGTCGACAGATAAGATTCGTCTAATAGTTTTGTTCCTGACTAATAGTGATCCTTAAGGCTCTATGTTAGTGTTGGGCCATTTGAAGAGGTAGACACCTCTTCTAGTCTATGTGAATTGACTTTGGTATGAAAAGTTCTTCACTAGTCAGCACACCTGGGATGAACTGGTCAAGGACCACAGTAAACTTGCTTGGAGCTCTCCAACTGGCTTGCCTGGTGTACAGGTCTACAGAGCTGTTCCTGATCACTGCCTCAGCCAGGACAGGTCTGGAGCCTTAGTCTTTAGAACCTAACCTTAATCATGGGTGGATGAAGACAAGAGCTGGAACTTGAGTTTGCTTAGAGCCTGGAGCCGTCTTTGTTAACCTTTTGGTGGTTCAAATTTGTAGTCCAGGCTCTCAGAGGATTGCCTGCAACCTAGGACTGCAAGAAGCCACCTGGAACACAGAATACAATACCTAGCAAAAAAGTTTAAAGAGTCTGACATACCCTGTGTTCTAGGATAATGTTGATCATAGTCTACACTCTTCTTCCATATGTGAAGTGGGAGGAGAAGTGACTCAGTTACTGTGGAGCAGCCTTGCCATAGCATAGTCTTAGCTTTCCTTTTCATTTCATCTGGGCTCTAATTTCTTACCTGAATTCCTCCACTTTCATTAAATTATCTTTATGAGTGATGGTTGCTCTAACTGAGGTTTCTGCAGGAGAGCAGCATTGAAAAGTCCATTCTGCCATCCTGAAAATGTCACTCCTTGGCATTTTAGTTTTTAAAAATTATCCCACAGTACTTCAGTTCAAGCATTCTGTCCCCCTAATTTTTCTGAACCAGTGATACTTGAATGTCCTTTGTGGCACCCTAGCTTTACAATTTGATGACATAATACTAAAATCTATATTTTTGCCTAGATTTTCCTTCTCAATAAAATTTCTTTTGCTAGCTTAACTAAGCATATCCAAATAGCTCTTTGTGTATGATTTAAGAGAATTTGATTAAATGCCAAAATGTGTTTACTTTGTTCAGGTTCATCATCCATTCATGCATGCATGAATTAAGTTATGGTTTTATTAATCATCCAATGGATGTCAGAAAATCAAGAAAAAGGCTTAAGGGGCCCCAGAAAGATCAAGCTTGATCCAGAGGCTTGAGAACTTGGAAAAAGACCTAAGCCAGCTCCTCCCCATCATACTTCCAACACATATTTTTAAAGAAGACATGATATTTTCTCTTATTTATAGTTTTGGTTCAGACTATTACAGAGTAACATCACCTAGTGTCATAAACAACAACCATTCATTCCTTACACTTACAGAGACTGGAATGTTGAAGTCAGGATGCCAGCATAGTAGGTTGTGGTAGGGGTCTTCTTTATGTGCATGCAGAAGGAAAGGCATCATGCTTTTTCCTGTTGTATAAGAAAATTAATAATACCAAGAGAGCTTCAGTCCTATGATCTAATTTATATATAGTTACCTCCAAGAGACCCTACCTTCGAATAAAATTGCATTAAAGGTTAGGGTATACAGTATCAAACTAAATTAAGAGAAACTTAAAGTATTTCCACTAAAATCAGGGACAAGGCTGTGCACTCTCTCCCTATCTATTCAATATAGTACTTGAAATTCTAGCTAGAACAATAAAACAACTAAAGGAGATATAGGAAATACAGATTGAAAAGGAAGAGGTCAAAGTATCTCTATTTGAGGATAATATGATAGTATACATAAGTGACCCAAAAAATTCTATCAGAGAACTCCTACAGCTAATAAACTTCTTTAGCAAAGTGGCTGGATACAAAATTAATTCAAAGGGATGAGTAGCCCTCCTTAATCTGATGATAAATGGACTGAGAAAGAAATTAGAAAAACAACACCCTTTACACTACCCAAGAATAATATAAAATATCTTGGTATAACTCTAACCAAGAAAGTGACAAATCTGTATGATAAGAACTTCAAGCCTGAAGAAAGAAATTAAAGAAGATATCAGAAGATGGAAAGATTTCTCATGCTCATGAATAAATAGGATTAACATAGTGAAAATGGCCATCTTACACAAAGCAATCTACAGATTCAATGCAATCTCCATCAAAATTCCAACACAATTTTTATAGACCTTGAAAGAGTAATTCTCAACTTCATATGGAAAAACAAAAAAACCAGGGTAGCAAAAAATAATCATGAACAATAAAGGAACTTCTGGAGGAATCACTATCCCTGGCCTCAAGCTGTACTACAGAGCGATATTGATAAAAACTGTAGTATTGGTACAAAAACAGACACATTGATCAATGGAATCAAATTGAAGACCCAGAAATAAACCTGCACACCCATGGGCAATTGCTTTTTGATAAAGCCAAACTCATTCAATGAAAAAATGAAAGCATTTTCAACAAATGGTGTTGGACTAACTGGATGTCTACATGTAGAAGAATGAAAATAGATCCATACTTATCATGTTGCACAAAACTCAAGTCCAATTGAATCAAGAACCTCAACATAAAACTGGATACACTAAATCTCATAGAAGAGAAAGTGGGAAGTACTCCAGACACATTGGTACAGGAGATAAGTTCCTGAGCAGAACACTAATGGCTTAGACTCTAAAGTCAAAAATTGATAAATGGGACCTCATGAAACTCCAAAGATCTGTAAGGAAGGATATTGTGAACAGGACAAATCAGCAGCTCACAGATTAGAAAAGCATCTTCATCAACCCTACATCTGACAGACAGTTAATATCTAAAATGTATAAAGAAGTCAAGAAGTGAGACACAAACAAATAACCCAATTAAAAATGGGGTGCAGAACCAAACAGAGAATTTTCAACAGAGGAATTTCAAAAAGCCAAGAAGCACTTAGAGAAATGTTCAAAGTCCTTAGTCATCAGGGAAATGCAAATCAAATCAACTATGAGGTTCCATCTTACACCATCAGAATATCTAAGATCAAAAACTCAAGAGATAGCACATGCTGGCGAGGATGTGAAGCAAAGGGAACCCTTCATCATTACTGGTGGGGATGAAAACATGTACAACTACTTTGAAAATCAATTGATGTTTTCCCACAAAACTGGGAATAGTTCTAACTGAAGACCCAGCTATACCACACCTAGACACTTACCCAAAAGATGGTTTTTTTTTTCCAATGTCAACTCTTTTTTTTTCATTAGATATTTTCTTTATTTACATGTAAATTTTCCCTTTCCCAGGTTCCCCTCCAAAAAACAAACAAACAAACAAAAACAACAAGAACAAATTCCTTTTGTCTCCCCCCTCCCCATGCTTGTCACCCCACCCTCTCCCACTTATTGGCCCTGGCATTCCCCTACACTGGAGCACAGAACCTTCACAAGGCTGAGGTCCTTTCCTCCTATTGATGATCAAATTTGCAATCCTCTACTATACACATGCTGCCAGAACATTCAGTCCCACCCTGTATAGTCCTTGATTGGTGGTTGGGTCCCTGGGAGCTCTGAGGGTACTAGTTAGTAATTGTTGTTCATCCTAAGGGGCTGCAAACCCTTCAGCTCCATAGAACCTTTCTCTAACTCCTTCATTGGGGACAGTGTACTCAGTTCAATGAATGGTTGTGAGCCTCTACATCTGTATTAGTCAGGTATTGTCAGAGCCTCTCAGGAGATAGCTATATGCTTGTCCTTCCTTCAGTCTCTGCTCCATAGTTAATCTCTGCCACTCCTTCTGTGGGTGTTTGGTTCCCCTTTTTAAGAAGGAATAAAATGTCCACCTTTTGGTCTTCCTTCTTGGAAGTAAGATGGAGAGGATCTGGCTTAGGTCTTCTCCAAGTTGTCAAGCCTCTGGATCAAGTTGACCTTTCTGAGGTTCCTTATGCTTTTTTAGTGATTTTTCTGACATCCACTGGATGAGTAATAAAACCATCTTTTGGTCCCTAACTGAAGAATGGATAAAGAAAATGTGGTACACCTACATTCAGCTATTAAAAACCAAGGCATCATGAATTTAGCAGGCAAATGGATGGAACTTGAGAATATCATCATGAGTGAGGTAACCCAGTCAAAGGATATGTATGGTATACACTCATGTATGAGTGGGTATTAGCTATAAACTATAGGTGCCTTGTTATACTCCACAAACCCAAAGAAGCTAAACAAGAAAGAAGGCCTAAGCCAGGAAGCTTGAATCTCACTTTGGGAATAAAATACTCATAAGAGGCAGATGGAGCAAGGGAACTGGAAGGGAGGGGGTTGAGGAAGGGAATGAGGAGTTCAGGATCAGATGTGAGGAAGGACAGGAGAGATGGCTAGATTGCCATGAAAATTAATGGAAATATGCAACTGACAGGAGTTAGGAGGTGGGGGGGGGCATCTCCAGAATGAGACAGAGACATAGGATATGGGAGGTGCCCAAGAATCAATGAGGGTAACCTTAGCTGTGACTCACTACACTGGAGATATGGAATCTGAAAAGGCCACCTACTGTATCCAGACAGGAATGCCAGTGGAGCAATAGAGACACTAATCTACCCACAAAACTTTCAACCTGAAATTTATTCTGTCTAGAAGAAATGCAGGCACAGGGGATAGAGCAGAGTCTGAGAGAATGGCCAATCAATAACCGTTCCAACTTGAGACCCATCCCATGAGCAAGTATTAATCCCTAACACTATTAATGATACTCTGTTATGCTTTCAGACAGGAGCATGTTGTCCTCTGAGAAGCTCCACCAGCAGCTGAGTCAGATGCAGACACCCACAGCCAAACAGTGGATGGAATTTGGGGACTCTTATGGGAGAATAGAAGGAAGGATTATGGGTCCAGAAGGGGATAGGGACTCCACAGGAAGATAAACAGAGTCAACTAACCTGGACCCTTGGGGCTTTTAGAGTCTGAACCACCAAAGAACACACATGGGCTGAACCTAGGCCTCCCCACTCATATGTAGCAGATATGTAGCTTGTCCTTTATGTGTATCCTAAATAACTGAAACAGAGGCTATCCCAAAGGCTGTTGCCTGTTTGTGAGATATGTTCTACTAGATGGGTTGCCTTATCTGGCCTCAGTGGGAGAAGTGCCTAGCCTTGTACAAACTTGAAATGCCTGGGTGGGGAAGATATCCAGGGGGGCTCCAGCTGCTCAGAGAAGGAGATGGGTGATGGGCAAAGGATTGTGGGAGGAGGTGACTAGGAGGGGGACAGCAGTGGGATGTAAACTAAATAAGTAAAAAAATTAAATTAAATTAAATTAAAAAATATTTATTGATTTATTTGTAAAAAAACAAGATTAAGGCATAAAAAAGGATTTAGTGGGGATTGAAACGTGCTAGACACTTAACAAGTTAATTCTTTTACATATATATATAAGTATAATAAAATTATGGTCTTCATGCAATAACAATGTATTTGTAGACTATACTAAGCCATGATGTCTTTCACAGTGCAATAAAAGACCTGTTCAATGCCATTTGGTTCCAATCTTGTCAGCCAGTCTCTATTTGTATATACTTGTTTGAAGACAAGGTCAAATTTCTAAATTCGATGGCCTTCATGAATGTGAAGTTTAAGCCAAATGTCCCTGTTTGACTCCAGTTATTTAGTAGCAAATTAGAATAAACTGCATCCACAGTTACCAGTTTCTATTCATATCAGACTGCTAAACTCAGCAGTTCAACTGGTCAACTGAAATGGCCATGTCAATTCCAAGGGGACATGAACATGTGACCATTTGAGAATATTCTTGGAGAACTATGAACAGTGGATTCACTGCATTCCCAGAGACTTAAGACCAAGAGTGCTTTGCCCCAGGGATACAATACCCTGTTCTTCAATAGGATTGAATTTACTAGACACTGACAATTTGGTCAAACCCAGATTCCTGCATTGAAAACAGCATAGTAGTCCTAAAGTGAACACATGTCTGATTTGCAAGATTAAGTGTCTTTCTGGTGTTTTGTTCATGTACTGGTGACAAGAAGAATATTATCAAAATGCAGTTTGGTTCTTAGATTGATATAAAATTTAAAACCTAGTTCTTTCTTTTATGTCAACTATATTAAGACACAGTTGGCAGGCCATATGGATGTTTTTCTAGTTCTTTATTTCTTTATTAAAAGAAAGAAAAACATAGGTTAAAACCAATGCTTTCAAATTAGTGCAGATTTCAATGCTAGCCATTATATGCCTCACAGGATGCATCCAGCACTCATTTGGCCATATAGAGAGAATAATCTTTTCTCTCTCAGTGGCACCTTGGATATACACCTGCCTGTTTAACATCAGGCATACAAAAAAGGAGGTGCTGATGAATTGGGTGCTGTCTAGACAACTATACTACCACACAGTGTTGCTCTGTTGGTTGCCATGGTAATGAGCAAATAAGCTCTTACAGCCCTGCTAAATGATGGGTTGTGAATTCTTCCTTTACAATAGGCAATTTTCCTTTCCTTGAAATGAGGATTGCTAAAAACAATCTAACTAAGGCTAAGACGTAGAACCACAGCACCCAGCACTGTTTCAGAATTCAAGAGAAATGCCACACTTAAACATTCCCTGTCAAAACAACTCACTTGCTCTGCCGATTCCATCAAAGAGTCTGTCGTTAGGCAGAGAGGGGCCTGGGACAACAGCACAGAGTCTTTTTCTCCTTCATGTTAGCTTTTCTGTCATTCAATAACTCTTGGATTCCTTCTCTGCTCTGGCCCGAGGCTGGCCTCTGAATCACATAGCTGAATAAAGGCATGCTTTTCTTCAAAGAACAGATAGTTTGGGGGTAAGAAGTGAGGCCAACCCACTCATTAGAACATGGAATGCAAGGTGTTTCTGGGATTCATAAACATAGAAAATACAGTTCTGAAGGGGTATAGAAAACATAGGATATACCATCTAAAGGAAAACAGGAGGTACCCCAATCAATAGGGGAAAGCACACCAAAAGAGGGGCACAGAGAATTCAATACCTCAGAAGTACGAGAAAAACTACTACATCCCAGTCAGTTAAAATAAAATACCCTGGATGAGGTAGGAACAGAGATGTAACTCTGTAGGGAACAGAAGCAAGAGGTAAATAGGGTTCTAACCATGGAGAGCCAATGGCCATGTTAAGCAGAGGAATACCAATTTAGAGACTTATTTCCACTCGAAGAGTTGACAATGGCCTAGAAGAAGCAAGAAGAGAGGTGGGTGTGAAAGCTCAACAGGTTTGTGTAAAAGCCAGTTGTCAGCAAAAGTCAAGGGTCTTGTGAGGTGTGGCTCCTATTCCTAGCCATCGTGAAATCTGTGGGTGCTCCCTACTGTCGGTGCTCCTCACTGTCTATGCTCCTCTTCTTACACACTTCAGAGCTGAAATTCAGCTGAGCACGGAATCAAATAACTCTCACTTCCCATGCAGCTAGATATGATTATGGCCTGTGTACAACTTCAGGCTTTCCCCATTCCTTGTCTCCTTTCATTGAATATACCTGGATGAAAGTATACTCTGAAAGAAAAGGAGCTAACTTAGGTGATAAGAAGGGAGCCCAGAGTTAAGAAGATACAGAAAGAGTCCCAACCCCAGGGTTCTCTATGACTTGTAAGGATCTATATGAAAAGCCCAGTATAATGAGGCTGCTTTAGTTATTGTCTCTGCTGTAACAAAATGCCTAATGAGAGCAACTCAAGAGAGAAATGTTTATTTTGGCTCACAGTTCCAGGTCATTGTCTGTAATGTTAGGAGAGTGTCATAGCCAGAGTGATGGGTGGCTGGTCACGTGGCATCCACACTCAGGAAGCAGGGAGACCTGAATGCTTGCACTCAGCTTCCTTCCCCCATTTATTCACTCAGAGACTCCAGGTCATGGAATGGACCACCCACATTTAACAATTAACCTAATCAAGATAATCCTTCACAAACAGGCCCAAAGAATGGTCTCAACAGTGTTTCTAAATCCCACCCAGGTGACAATCAATATTAATGATCACAGAGCATGATGGAGCGTCTTTGGGAGCACTTGGTAAAATTAACAGACGATACCAAAGTAGGGTTGTTACCTCAAGAAATCTGATTTTTTTTTAAAACCATTGTATTACATATGATAATATGTGTCATTCCAAGGAATGAAGAACTGAAGACAATAGATACGTGTTTCCCAAGAACTGGGGTCAGCGAGGCAAGAATGAGTTGATGAAACACAGTGGGTGTAGGGCAGAGAAATTGGGAATTTCTGGGAATGCAGTAAATCCACTTCCCTGTGATACTGTAATGGTGGATACTGGTCATGAGCTCATCCAGAGTTCATAGACTATGCATCCTAGAAGGCAAATACTAATATAAACCATAGGTGTTAGTTATAATAATAGAACAATATTGGCTCATCCATTGTATGGAATGCATCACACTAGAACAAGGCGTCAACAGCAGCAGATTTTTGGAGGGGGGAGCCTTGTATCTAGAGACCTATAGGCTTTGCATTGTATTTTCCTGGGAATCTAAAACCACTTCAGAAATAGTCAATCATACAAATTTAAACTAAAAGAAAAATCTTAAACAGAAGTAAGCACTTAGTAAGTTGTTATTATTACTATTTTTCCTATGCAAACAAGAACCCGAGATTTTTTTTCCCTAAAATCCAGCCAAGACAACTTAGCTTATATTAGAGTTTAAGAGAAAGAGGGCATAAACAGTCAGCAAAAGGTGTTTGCTCCCAATACAGACTTGTGTGTTTTTCATGAATATTGTGAGCCTTCAAGTATCTTCCTCCCTGTGTCTGTGAGGCCAGACCTGCATGTGCGAACTGCTCTTTTCTCCAGGCCTGGTCCTGTTCCCCAGGACTCAGCTACAGATGCTCTTTCTCTATTCATGGCTGTGTCTGCTGTTTACCAGGGAACTGAAGACATGGAAGGGCCAATTAAACAGTCCATATCCAGTGCCCTTGGGAAAGCCACGGAGGAAACAGACTGGGTTTGTTTCTCACACATCTGAGGATGGTGCACACGCTTAAAACAGTGTCTGACCCCTAACCCCAGATTCTAAAAAAATCAAAAGCCAACAACTCAAAATAAACAACAAAAAAAAATGTAGTTTTGTATATAAAACCTCTGTCCTTCCGGCTTACTATATATGCAAGAGCTATGTTACAAAGCCTGTGAAAATTCAGATAGATGGCTGTTTAACTTAGAGGGCAGGGTAGAGGAGCTCAGCAATTCTTCATGCCAAGGGCTAAAAGGTTCAGATGCCAAGCCCACCCTGCACATCTCAGCCTCTCGCTGGCTCTGTTAGGCATATCTTGAGGATCTTAGATGCCAGGGAGGCATGAGGTGAGCCACTCCTGACAAAGATCATGGATGCTTCTGGAGATTCAGGCTCTGAATCCCAGGTTCGACTAGGAAATCTCTAAAGTTCTCAGAGTTCTAGCATCCTGGGATTTCAATTTTTTTAATTAAATTTTTTTTTGAGACAGGGTTTCTCTGTGTAGCCCTGACTGGCCTCAGACTCATTCTGTAGACAGTGCTGGCCTAGAACTCAGAGATCTGCCTGCCTTTGCTTCTCAAGTGTTGGAATTAAAGGCATGAGCCACCATGCTTGACTGACTTCAAACTCATATTGGGGATTTTGTTAGGGCTAAAATTTTACATGGAAAAAACGATCATTTCAGTCAATTAATTTACGTCTATCCGTCTCTCAATATCTACTTCCATCTGCATAAGCAGATGTGAAGGGGAATACTAAAACGGGAGACATAACGAACACTCAGCAGATAAGGGCCGAGCCTTTCTGATTCACATCCCCATGATTGTCTCCTCTGCCCTCTACCCAAAATAACTATGTTATTATTCTGCACGTGTTCTTCCAGATTTTTTTCAGGTTCATATAGATCCAGAGAAAATGAGAAGTTTTTTTCCCCCAAAAATGGCGTTCCACCATTTGTTTCAGTCCCTTGCAATAGCTGTCTACTCTACAGTGTGCAAAAGCTGTTGTTTATGCATCTATATCCTTACAGGCGGCCATTCAAGTCACTGCATTTTTCTCAGTAATACAAACAATGATAAAACTAATGCCCTGTGGCAAATAAGTGGGTGCATTTTTCTAAGATGGACTCTAATAAGCGGAATTACTGAGTTAGTTAATTAGTGTTTGTTTTAATAGGTGTTACCAAATTGTTCCAGACAGTGCCCATGCCAAATTGCATGCCTCTATAGAGCACTTGTTCAGAGGGTCACAGGCAACAATGGTTCAAAGCACAAGATCTGAGCACAAGGCCTGAGGACAAACTGCCTGTCAGCACTTACGAGTTCTGGGACCTTGGGCAAGACTACATGCTCATATATGTCCATGCCTCAGCTTCCACAAACACAGGCCACCAGTACAGTGTTTCCTCACATTAAGTTGTTCTGGGGACCACTGTATACACTATTTGATCAATGCCACCTTTACTGGCACTGATTGAGCCTCTAGTTTTTTGGGGGGTTTGGGGCTTTTGTTTTTGTTTTTTAACCAAAGGAGTTCACAGTTCCATCCCTATCCCCAAATCCCTCTGTGAGTCAGGATTTTTCCAGACCCAGAGGTTAAATGCCTGCCAGGCTCATTTACCTCACACTTCTGTGTTTCCCTGTGATGCCAAGCCAGTGGGGCCCTGGCTGATGGACCACCAGTGACTGTTTGTACAACAGTCTTGGCTAATGTAAACAGCTGAGTGCAAGAAGCTCCAGGGAATTGGAAGACGTTCTTGGAAGAGACTGATTCTATTAATATTTAAAAGGTAACATGCTTCCACCCTGGTCCCAGGTGTAAGACTATCCCTAGGGGTTAGAGGACCAGAGCAAATAGCACAAAGCCAGCTGCCCCAAAATGCTTTTGTGCATGTGGAACGGGGTGAACATGCACAAACATCAAAGGCACTTAGGAGAGGGACAGGAAAGTGAAGGAACGCGGTGGCTGCAGGATGTTTGTAAAACTGGAAAGGACCTAAGAAGGAAGAGGCATGAGAGAATCTGGTTCAGTTAACCCTGACACCAACTTGAAGGACTCTAAGCCTCTTGTTCCTGTTCCCCTGCCAGTAAAGGAGGGAGAACCAAATGGAAGAGTCTGGAGTATTTCTATGAAGAATGCTATCTCCCCATATAGGCAGGTATCTTACAGACCACCAAGCCTAGCTATTTTCAAGGGGGCGGGGGTGGTCATAAAATATTAAATAGGTTCTTCTAAGCAAATCTTTATTGAAAAGGCCACTGCTACCCAGAGAGGGTAATGGCGTGCCTAGATCACACAAATAGTGTCTCATCACAGCACCCAGTGTCCTTTCCACATGCAATCCTCTCTCTTTAGCACACACAATCAGCCAACTAAACAAAGCAACTCCCATCCTTGTGCTGAAGCGTGAATTGCTTCTCAGTCAATTGCTCTGCACTCTGGTCTGAATCAATAGAGCTGTTGGCTAAGAACAAAGTTAGGGACATCACCAGCCTGCACTAAATTCCAAGTCCCATACTCTTTTTTTTTTTTAATTAATTAATTTATTTATCTTTTACTTATTCACTTTACAATCCACTCACTGCCCCCTGCCAGTCACCTTCTCCCTTCTCCTTCTCCTTCTCCTCTGAGCAGGTGGGGGCCCCTTGGGTATCCTCCCACCATGGCACTTCAAGTCTCTGCCAAGCTAAATGTTTCCTCTCCCACTGGGGCCAGACAAGGCAGTCCAGCTAGAAGAACATATCCCATAGACAGGCAGCAGCTTTTGGGATAGCCTCTACTCCACTGCTTTGGGACCCACATGAAGACCAAGCTGCATATCTGTTACCTATGTGTGGAGAGGTCTAGGTTCAACCTGTGTATGTTCTTTGGTTGATGGTTCAGTCTCTGAGAGCCCCAAGGGTCCAGGTTAGTTGTTTCTGTTGGTTTTTCCTGTGGAGTTCCTATCTTCTTAGGGACCGTAATTGTTCCTCCTTCCATCCACTAAGCTCCATCCACTGTTTACGGCTGGGAGTCTCTGCATCCATCCGAGTCAGCTGCTAGGTGGAGCCTCTCAGAAGACAGCCATGTTAGACTCTTGTCTGCAAGTATAACATAACAGAATATCATTAATAGTATCAGGTATTGGTGTTTCTCCAGGGGATGGGTCTCAGTTGGGCTCGTTATTGGTTAGCCATTCCCTCAGTCTCTGCTCCACCCAAATCCCTGCCTTTCTTGTAGACAGGATAAATTTTGGGTAGAAAGTTTTGTGGGTGGGTTGGTGTCCCTATCACTCCATTGGGATTCTTGCCTGGCCACAGGAGGCAGCCTTCCAGAATGCTGTGAGTCACATCTAAGGACATTCCCATTGATTCTTGAGTGCCTCCCCTGTCCCAGGTCTCCATCTCTTCCTGGAGATGTCCCCTACTTTGCCCCCCCCCCAGTCAGTTGTAGATATCCACTTATGCTCACGGTCATCCAGCCAAACCCTCTGCCCCTCCCCACCCCTGACCCCAAACTTCCCCACTGCCCTCCTGATTCCCTCTCCCGCCTAGTTCCCTCCCTCCATTTGCCTTCCAAGTGAGGCTCAAGCATCTTTGTTTGAGCTCTCCTTCCTGTCCTGCCTCCTTGGGTCTGTGGAGTGCAGCATGGACATCCTGTGCTTTATGGCTAATACCCACTTATAAGTGATACATACCATGCATGTCCTTTGGGGACTGGGTTACCTCACTCAGGATGATATTCTCAAGTCCCATCCATTTGCCTGAAAAAAACATTCATGATGTCTTTGTTTACCTGAATAGTATTCCATTGTGTAGATGTAACAACATTTTTCATCCATTCTTCATTTGAAAGACACTTGTTCATAGCAGTAACAGCCCAAAACTAGAAACAACCTAGATGTCCCTCCACTGAAGTCCCATACGTGTAACTTCTCCTTAAATACTTGGCAACTGGGCGAGGCCCATTGCTCCTGGAAATAATTCCCACTTTGTATTGGGTCATTCAGGTTTACTTGTTATATTGTATCAAGATGTAATACAGCTCTCATGGGTTGGGTGACAGATTCCGAGCCATTGAAAGAACATTTAAGTCCAAGATTCCTCTCGGTCCGGTTTCTCTTTGGCAAATGGAGAAAATAAGGCATATTGATCCTAAAACCTCGCAAGTGCTTTCTAACTGTCTAGACCTCTGTGGTAAGAGGTTTTCACAGATGTTCCCAGAACGTATAAAATGAAATGATCAGAGCAGGCTAGCTGCTCTGCTGATTTCTGAGACTGTCGGCTCAGAGTTGTGTTCTAGTCTGTGCTGAGCTGGTTTTTTTCTATAAACTTGATACACGCTTCAGTATTTCTTGATTTTTGCATTGCTTTTTTCACCACTCCTTAACTTTGAGTTGCTTTTTTTTTTTCCTTTGTGCTTCAATTTATTCTGTCATTTTGCCTCAGATTCTAGTTTACGGAAGCATGCTAGTTAAATATTCCTGCATAACTGCAAAACACAGCTGTAGTAAGAAATTTCTGCAAAACTTAAAGCTTATGTGCTCAATTCACAAACGGTAGCTGGCCTGAACATTCTCTTGGGAAATTAGGTGAGGAGTGAAGACAGGAAGTGTAGAGAGTCATGACCCCTGTGTGTCACTGCCATATGTAGATTCAGTGTATAGAACCGGCTTTACTGTGAGTACAAGCGGCACCTATTACAGACAAGAAAACAGAATCAGGAGCCAGACGGTTCTCCAGCCCACATGATGGCTGTCCTGCCACTGAACTGCCCTCGGTGCCACAGAGCTTAGCCTTGAGTGGAAAATGGAGCATTGCTAATAAATGTTTCTTGAACTAAATAGCTGTTGTTTTAATTCTTACTCTGGCTTTAGCCAGGAGTAAGAATACCGGGGACAGAGTAGGTAATAATATCTGACTGATCACAAAATTATCCTCCTCAGGACAAAGGAATTCCTTATCTCCGGCTACTATTTCTGATCTCCTCTCTCTATCCTGCAGAGATATTTTTCCCTTCGCATCCTGTCTCTTCCTGTGTAGCTGTTTTATTTTTTCTCCCACCAAGTTCATAACACCTGGATAGGTTCTGGGAACATCTGTGAAAACCTCTTACCACAGAGGTCTAGACATTTAGAAAGCGTTCTCGAGGTTTTAGGATCTAGACAGGATGACTGCAATTACGAGAGTTGATTCATTTGTTTTCTATATACCAAAATGGGTGTAAACCAGCCAAATATCTTACCCCCAAATAAAACTGAAAAGGCTACAATCTTCGGCTCCCTCTGAACACGTTTCAGCCATCATTACTGCAAAATGTCTCCCATTTTCAATTAAGATACGTGTTTGTAGAGCATCCATCACCAGTAGGACACAGAGCATCTCCACATTAGGATCACTAAAACTCCTTCCTTCCTTACCACCCCCCCTGCCCGTCAAGAGAGCTGGAGCCCAGTGAAAAAAACGACGAGTCAATGACGAGCCAGTCAGAAGCGCAGCCATGAACCCAGTACTATCATTTTGCTAAATGGACAAGGTATCCCATTGCCCTCTACTCCTGTCTCACAGATGAATGCATCTCTCATGCCTCATGGGAGAAGTTTCTTCCTACACTGGGTGATGGTTCACACAGAAACACAGAATTGGTCAAAGGGCAGGGGGAAAGTGCTGTAGAGTACTCAGACCTGAAATGAGACATCGCTATCACATCCCCGCACATCAAGGCTTGGAACCATTTTATAAGAGGGGCCAGAAAGTTTGTAAGAGGGGTCAGGGAGGACGATGGGAGTGAAGCGGTATTTTATGGGCATGATGGGATGCTGCACTGTGGTCCCATAGCGCTGTGGTTGCCTGCCTAGGATCAGGCCAGTCAACACTCAGCATGCAGTGTGGAGGGGTTCACAAGTCTCTATCCCCAGCTGTGGAGGTACCAACAGGTGGTGATTTCTGGAGGGAGGGGAGACATTTTTTTTCCTTTGGGGATGTGGCTGCCTCATGGCTTGGCATTGCTTCAGGGAAGGGTCCCACACTTGTGAATATCTGGGCAGCACAAATTGGACTTTGTGGGTTATTTAAAAAAAAAAAAAAAGAAAAGAAAGAAAGAAAGAGAAGAAGAGATGAAGATGGGCAGGGTTAAGTGAGATCTGGAAGGAGTTGAGAGGAGTGGGATGAATAGGCTCAAAATACATTGTATTATGAAATTCATAGCAAATCAATACAGATATATCAAAAATAAAAATGGCCGTGAAAACTAACTAGCAGAGAAAAGACTCCTCAGTGCTCCTCGGCTCTCCAGCGCTAGGGGTAGACTGCGCCCCGTGAGTCTCTGCGAGTCTCTGACATCATCAACCACGAAGTGTGACTTGGACTGGGAATCGCTGGGATCAAGGAGGTGAACACTGAAAGCGACAGCATGCCACTTGGAAACCTTCAGTCCAAGAAGCAGTCATTCTAAGCAGAGATAGCTGGTTTGGGCTGTTAGGTACTCACAGCATTAGCCAGACGGCAGTTCTAACCGCCTAAAGAACAGCCCAGGCACAATCTAAGTGTGTACTGAAATATCTATCACAGGAACGGTAACAATACAAGACTTGGAAAGACTTTACCTTCAAAAGCAAAAGAGATGGTGAGGTAAAAAAAAAAAAAAAAGGCAGTGTTTAAGTCAGGGGTTAGTGTGGCAGGGCAGCAATGCTCCCCTTACATCTCTGTACAAATTGGGAAATCAAAGCCAGAAACTTGACACAGGGTACAGAGAATGGAGGTGGAGGGCAGGATTTAAAGGGGCAATACTAACAGGCTCAGAGATCTGTAGGGGTTCTGGGAGCCAGGCACAGCCTTGCCCCCTGCTGCTCACTCAGGGGTAGGGGTTGCGGGCCACCCTCCTCATCTGCAGATACTTATTTTTCCAAGGTCTGAAAGAGGAGGTGAAACCTGGCCACGCCAAAAACAGAATGATCACAGGAACCTTACTGAGATGTCTAAAAATATCTACTGTCCCACAGGCAGCTGTCTGCCCAGACTTTTTAATCAGGCCGTTCTACTACAAACAGTATCACAGTGTGGATCCTTGGATCAGTGGACATGAACTGAGCTAAGTGAAGATCGATACCTGGGTCATAGTGAACTTTTTATTGACAGTTTCGCTTCTCATCACTTCGATTTTTTTTTTTTTCTGTTCTTGCGGCTTTCTTTGAGCTTTCGGGTCTGCGGGCTAATTTTTCGAGGCAGGCAAATACTCTGGAGGCTTTGCTTATGATCCCATTACACAAAAGTTGCACAACCGTGTTGAAGGAAAAAATTATTCTGTAATGAAATCCTTCGAGGAATCCAGGAACGTCGTTTCCTGAGTGTGACCCAAGATGAAGTCACCTTATGCTGGATTCTGGGCTGTCATAACTGATTTAAAGCACTAGGATGAGAAGCATACTCAGAGAGCTCACACCTTTCCTGTGAACTCTCTCTCTACGGAAGATGCCCGTCTCCTTCAGAGGACATCGAAACCTTGGTGTCTCCCCGGAGTCGCTGCCAACATGTCACCCAACACCTGCCATGTGTTTCTTTGAACATTTATGCTTCCTGTCTGTGCCAACTCTTTAATCCCGCATCTCACTGCTTAGAGCTTAGACAGTTGCAGAAGTCATCTTACTGTCCTCCCAGAATCCAGTCTCTTTTTCCTTCTATCTGTCTTAAACTCAGCTTTCCACCAGGGTTTAAGAAAAAAGTGTCTCTCCATATGCATAAACTACGCATTTCAATATATAAGGTACATAGACCTTACATATTTTAGCTGTATTTCATGTTCCTCACTAGCACATGGCACTATCATTTATAAAGGGCAAGGAAATTCATAATAGACTTTATACATAATCTCACGGTTCAATTCTCATAAAAGCTTCAACACTGAACTGGAGACTGGGTCAAGATTGTGTTCTGAGATCATGAGATTCTGTCTACTTTTGCTCTAAACTCTGAAAATTGACAAGAAAAATCTTAACATCAAGAAAACCATATATGGCTCTCTTAAGCTCTTCTCTTACTCTCACCTCTTGCTCCCTCTCCTCCCCTTCACCTCCCTCTCTCTCCACGTGGCTATGGTTGGTCTCTACCTTTCTACCTTCTCTCTCTCTTTCTCTTTTTTCTACAATAAAACACCTTAAAACCAAAGAAAGAAAGAAAGAAAGAAAGAAAGAAAGAAAGAAAGAAAGAAAGAAAGGAAGGAAGGAAGAAAGAAAGAAAGAAAGAAAGAAAGAAAGAAAGAAAGAAAGAAAGAAAGAAAGAGAGAGAGAAAGAGAGAAAAAAAGAAAAAGAAAGAAAAGAAAACCATATATGGAGGCTGGAGAGATGGCTCAGCAGTTAAGAGCACTGACTGCTCTACCAGAGGTCCCAAGTTCAATTCCCAGCAATCAAATGGTGGCTCACAACCACCTGTAATGGGATCCAATACCCTCTTCTCGTGTCGGAAGACGATACAGTGTACTCCTATAAATAAAATAAATAAATCTTTAATATATATACATATATATGGGGAGAGAGACAGAGACAGAGACAGGGAGACAGAGAGACACAGAGAGAGGTGAATTTCCAAAAGAAAATGGATGGGCCAGGGATAATAAAGAAGCCAGAGCCTGGAATGCATTCAGAAGTGGCTCCATCTGAAGAGGGGAATGCCAGGCATATCTGGAACTCAGACAAGGTAGATAATGGGTGAGTAGGTAGTTTTTCAATCGGTGACCATAATGGGGCGTGGGGGAGGGGTGGTGGTGCGGGGGAGCGTTTAGGCTGTGCTTTAGAACAGCCGTGTGTCTGTTTTAGAACAGACAAGTGTGTGTTTGGTGTCTGTTCCCCAATTTTTTTGATCTGAGCAGTGATCATCCATTGTGGGCCTGTGTACCAGGGGCTTTCACGGAGATCTCTGGCCCGGCCCGGTGCGAGAGTTATGGCGAAAGAAAGCGAGCGTGGGCAGGGAAGAGAAGTCACTTCTGCCGCCTCTGATGCCACAGTGGGCTTCACCTCCATCTCTGCCATGTTTTCCAGGCTGCCCAGTTGCTCTGCCCTGCCCTATACTGAGCTCGGTTGGATTGGGCCAGCTAGAGGCCAACTAGCCAGTGAGGAGTGCTGCACAGCTTCAGACGATTTCGGGAGAGCAGACCCCTTCCCAAGTGTTACAGCTCTTAGAACAAAAAGCTCAGAGGATGGAGTGGATCTTTCACACACCTTTAATTCCCTAGATAGGATTTATATACAGTTTAGGGGGGCGATTCAGGGTTTGATAGCAGGTATTTCTCATTGGTTTGGGCTGAGAGCTTGGGGAATCTTTATTTGCATGTAAGAAGGCTTGATGCTGCTAAAATATGACCAATATCACACACCTCTCCTGCCGGGAGCTGGGGTGGGGGGG
>JADRCD010174364.1:13862-29196 GCA_019843815.1 Montemys delectorum | reverse complement strand
ACCACCACCACCACCACCACCACCACCACCACCACCACCACCACCACTGGCCAGACAGTCTATCTTTTCTGACAATACAATTTTTAAACGAGTGCATGACAGTCAGAGACCACATTTTCCGACCTTCCTAGCAGCTAAATAATGTCATATGACTGGAATCTGGCCAATGGGATATGTTTAACTCCTGAGAGTAGCCAGAGAAGAAAAGGACACTAGCTTCTTCTTTTATGTCCTCCGACAGCATTCTGGACCGTGAACAGAGTGCTTCAACTCCCGAAGGGATGGCAGCGCAGAAGGCGTGTGCGCGGAGGAGGGGGAGGGGTTGACAGGAATTGAGGGGAGGAAAGCTCAAGTGTCCAACACCATCCAGCCACCAAAGTACCTTCATTCATTATTCAGATTGTAAATTTCAAAATGAATTATACTACTTTTGTTTAAACCACGGTACTGAGTCTGTACCAAGCAAAGAAGCCAATATAGAAGGAATGAAGACTGGCTGGCCCCTAGGACCTCTTCACTCACTACCCAGCCCCAAACCACAAGCACAACCATGGCTTTTCAACGCTGTGAGCCTCTTGTCTATTCTTACAGGTTACAGAAAATGTCATAGAATGTAAGAGAGCATTTTGAGGAAGGTGATCCTCTTCCCTTCTGTGAGGGTTGGGAGGGCTCATCTGGATCATATAGTTGCAAGAAAAGCTGGGAAATGTGAGCTCTGATTGGTCATATACCCAGCTCAAAGTTCCATTGTTAGAGAAGAGGAAAGACAGATATTGATAGACTTTAGTCACTAACTAAACCTCATGGAAGATGGGCAGTCAGGGTTCACAGAGGGTGTGCAGTTAAGGTTCACTGAATTAACTCTCTTTTTGTGGGAACAGTTTTGAGCAGAAAAAACAGATAGGATGAAGCAAAGACAAGCGTTCTAGAAGGGAAATAAACAGTGCATAAAATACCCAAGACCTGAGGGATAAAGACAGAACTGAGGAATCTTTTTAAAAGTTAGAAATGCAAATCAATAATCTTTCCAAAGACTTGGGGCTGACTAATGAAATCCATTCCAGCATGTGCACTAACTCTAAAAAAACACCAATTATTTTTTATGGCTTGGAAATCCCACTGTGGTTTATCTGGCAGCCCAGAGAAAGCTGTGCTTGGTCTAGGAAGGCCTAATTGTTCTTCGCATAAGACTTGGGTGAATAACTCTTTGTGCATGTCACGGAATGAGAATTTGGCAAAGCTCTGTGTCTCCCTTGTGTCATTTAGGATCGTAAGAAAACTTGAGGAAATAGCCCTGCCACTTTTGGCCTGTAATATCCCGAGAAGGGTGGCTTTGAAAATCGCTTTCTGGTTTTCTTTTTTTTTTTTTTTGTACATATTTGAGATGGACGCTTTGAAAATTGCTCACTGTTTTGCATTGAAATCAATCAATCAGGTAACGAACCGACCTGGGATGGGGAAGCTGAGAGCAGCAGTGACTGTTGAGTCACAGAGCCTTGTTTCCATATAACATACGTGAAAATCATTCTCACTACTTCATCGGCTCACCTCCAGGGAGAGCCCTGGTGAGGGTGAGTCATAGCAAACTTGAGGTCCTAGGATGTGGAGAGCCCAGTATAAAAAATTCATCAAATCTTTTGCCATTGCTTACTCTTCTCCTTTCTAATCGCACCCGGGTAATCGGCCTTTAAATTTTAATGTGCGTCTCTCTCTTTTGCATTTTCAAGGACACCATCTTTCCCTTGGATGGCTCTAAGCATGTGCCTGACTGGTGGAGATGAAATTTTGGTGTGGGAGAAAGCAGAGGGAAAGGCTGGATGAGTTCCAGGTTGGGGTCATTCAAACCCAGGGTCAGGCAGCCATGTTGCCATCAGGGATGCAGAGCTTGCATGTGAGCATCTGTAACCCACTCAGAAAACAGGGCCTGGGATGATGTATACTGGTGATGTATAGAATGGAAAAATGTCTGAAAGCAGTGAGTTTCTCATGATATGGTGACCCCCAACCACAAAATTACTTTTGTTGCTACTTCCTAACTGTAATTTTGTTACTGTTATGAACCAAAATGTAAATAGCTGATATGCAGGACATCTGACAGGCAGCCCCTGTGAAAGGGTCCCTTCCACCCCTGAGGGGTCGTGACCTACAGGTTGAGAAACACTGACTTAAAGGGTTTGGGCTGCAGCTCAGTTGGTAGATTGCTTGCCTAACATGCACCATGCCATAGTTTTGATTCCCAGCAACACAAAAGCTGAATGTGGCTGTGTTCCCTTGTAGCCCCGGCATTCCTGTTACCCAGTGGAGGCAGAAAGACCAGTTTGAGATCATCCTCTGTTACATAGTGAGTTCAAGGCCAGCCTGAGCTAAAGGAGACAAAATTAAAAAAAAAAAAAAAAAGTAGACATACACATATCCACACAAAACATTAGAAAAAGATCCTTCCTATGGGGTCTTTTCAGCCAAGATGCAGGGTGACCAATTAATTACATTTGAATTTTAGATCAATAACACAATCTTTTCTATGTTATAATATTGCATGTGATATATTTATAATTTAAAAAAATCATTGTTTCTCTAAATTAAATGTAACTTGGTGTTCTGTATATTTAAATTTTTTTCCTGGTAATCTTACCACTAAGGTAGGACAGCTATGTAAGTGTCACTGTAGACAGTTGGCCCTTTATTCATAATGGATGAGGAGGAGGGCATGAGCTCTCCTAGGAATGGTTGACGAGAAGGTTTTTACCATAGATATGAGGTAGAGAACAGGCAGAGTCCAGATTGAACATGGCCAGCAGAATAGCCCGGGCCATTCAAGGAGAGAGAGAGGAGGAGAGCGAGAGAAGAAGAGAAGAGAGATTAGAGAGGGGGCCAAGAGAGAGCTGAGAACCAAGAGAAGAAGCAAAAGAGGACCAAGAGAGTGTTTTACCAAAAAGCCAAAGTTATACAGGAAAAAGAGAAGCTGGGGCTGGAGAAGTTTAGGGTGGGGTAAGAAGCTGAGAGGAGCCAGGACTCTGTGGCAGATGCTTGTAGGGCTGTGAGAGCCTGGTCAGCTTCTGCTTTTGATATGGTAATGGGTACCTCTGTTTGTCCTGGATTTCTCTCTTGCTCTCTCTCTCTCTCTCTCTCTCTCTCTCTCTCTCTCTCTCTCTCTCTCTCTCTCTTTTTCTTTCTTTTTGGTTTTTCCAGACTGGGTTTCTCTGTATAGCTCTGGCTGTCCTGGAACTTACTCTGTAGACCAGGCTGGCCTCAAACTCAGAAATCCACCTGCCTCTGCCTCCCAAGTGCTGGGACAACCACCACCCAGCTATCCTGGATTTCTGAGATCCAACACATAGGAGTTTCTTTTCTTTTCTTTTTTCCCTCCCTCCCTCCCTTCCCTTCCCTCCCCTCCCCTCCCCTCCCCTTCCCTCCCCTTCCCTTCGCTTCCCTCCCCTTCTCTTCTCTTCCCTCCTCTCCCCTCCCCCTCCCTCCCTGTAGAGAGCCATAGCAGCATTTGCCATTACAAGATGACGCCCATTACAAGATGACGCCGATATCCGCAGCCAAACCCAATAAACAAGCTGAAAGCGCATGTGCTGGAGGAGTGTGCGCGCCAAGTCACAGCCCATCCCGGGGCATCATATAGGGTGATGAGCAAGCAGCCAATCAGAGGGGTACACGCCGCCTTGGGGTGTATTTAAGCAGTGCCTTTCCGGGGCTTGGGGTCTTCCTCTTGAAGATGCAATAAACGCTTGTTGCAGAAGGATCCTGGTGTTCGCGTGCGTTCTTGCTGGTGAGACAACTGCGCGGAACATCTCCCTCCCTTTCTTCCTTCCTTCCTTCCTTCCTTCCTTCCTTCCTTCCCCCCTTTCTCCTTTCCTGGGGAGTGTTGTTTGTTTGTTTGTGTGAGACAGGGTTTCTCTGTGTAGCCCTGGCTGTCCTGGAACTCACTTTGTAGACTAGGCTGACCTAGAACTCAGAGATCCACCTGCCTCTGCCTCCTGAAAGCAGGGATCAAAGGTGTGAACCACCACCTACCTACAATATACAAAGGAGTTTCATATCTACAGATTCACTCTACCTCAGACAGAAATTGCTTAAGAAAAAAAAAATCACATCTGTACCAAACACTTTCACTATGGTGTCAATACTCTCTATTCAGTATGGAATGACATGTATTTACATGGCATTAACATCATACTAGGTATTACGAGTAATATAGAGATGATTGAAGGCATCATCATGGCAGGCTATATATATTTATTATATATAAATAACACCGCTTTATATCAGTAATATAAACACTAGAAGATTTAGGAAACCCCACAGGAACCAATTGTAATCAGATAACAATCTGGGCTTGGGGCTGGGAAGGGTGCTCATCACAACAACTGTCCAACCTTTGAACTTTCTCTATTTGAGTACAATCTGTTCCCACCACAGAGGCAGAAAGTACCAGATCCCTGCTTTCACAGACACCTTTGTTCAACAGCAAGGATACACGGGAGGATGCTCGCATGCATCATGACTGTAAGCAGCAAACAGGTGTTCGAAAGAATCAAGTGCCATGCCGAGCCCATTCTGGTGTTTGGAATGGCACTGACTGTGTGGTGTTGATAGAACAGTCATTATGGTCCAGAGCCCATAGCAACAGCAGAGTTCCTAAGATCCTGTCATGGGCTATTCCTGGCTCCAGGGCCTCAGTGCTTGGTTGGGTCCCCAGGTCCCACTATGTCCCACGACCGACTCGAGCCACCACCAGAGTAATCACTTCTGATGAATTCCTTTGCTCTTTAATTCTGACAGAGTGAGTCACTTTTTTTGTGTTTAGAACCCATAAGTGAAAAATGGAAATGCTCTCAAGTGTGGAACTGTGGAGAGAAGACTGGAACCAGCTATCGAGCTGTGTCTGGCAGTATATAAACATGTGAAAGGAATTGGATCCGGCTGAACTTAATGCCACTCTGGACCATCACAGCCACCCTTCGCTGCCAGCCAGGCTTCATTCACAAGGACTGGTTTTTCTCTGTGTTCATGGCTGCCTGTGTTCTCCTAGACTTCAGTTTGTACCATTTCATCTTGACTAGGCAGAGAGAGGCTCTAAGGCTTAGCTGTCCAAAGACTCCAGAGAGGTACAAAGAAAACCCAGTACCTAGATGAAGAGATAGACATACTAGTGGATAAACTCTGCCCTCAGGCCAGCTCATCCAGAGTCCCAGCCTCACGGAACATGTCTTAGTATAGGTTTCATTGCTGTGAAGACACACCATAACCATGGCAACTCTTATAAAGGACAAATATTTAATTGGGGCTGGCTTACAGGTTCAGAGGTTCAGTCCATTATCATTATGGCAGGAAGTACAACAGCCTCCAGGCAGGCATGGCACTGGAGGAGCTGAGAGTTCTACATTTTGTTCCAAAGGCAGCTAGGAGAAGACTGGTTCTTGTATGGTTAGGACTGGATCTCTCACCAGGTGGCGCACGCCTTTAACCCCAGCACTTGGGAGGCAGAGTCAGGAGGATTTCTGAGTTCGAGGCCAGCCTGGTCTACAGAGTGAGTTCCAGGACAGCCAAGGCTACACAGAGAAACCCTGTCTCGAAAAAACAAAACAAAACAAAACATAAAAAAAGAAAAAGAAACAGGACTGGTTCTCATGTGGTCCTCCTAACCTCCACAGTGACACACTTCCTCCAACAAGGCCACACCTCCTAATAGTGCCACTCCCTGGGCCAAGCATATTCAAACCACCACAGGACCCAATGTCGGCTCATAGTCAAGAGAGTGACCCTGGTTTGGATGAAGCTGGTTAGGACAGGGAGCTGTGCATCATCAGTGTCTAATGATGTCAGGGAACAAGTAGGGGAGGAAGAAAGGAACTAACCAGGTTCACAAGGACCCCAATTTTTCATGGTCATCATGACGTTATAAAACTCACCATCTTCACTTGGATGTAGCTCTGCAATAGGGCTCTTCTGAACATGGGTGGGCCTCGGATTTGACCCTCTGCACTGAGGGAAAAAAAAACTGCTGGAAATTGGAACCCTCACCCCAACCTAGGAGAGAAGCAGAGCACAAAGCGGGCTGCCTGAGTAAGGCCTGTGGATGTCTCTCACCTACAAGGACAGTTGTAAATCACTGTGACAGTGAATACTGTCACAGCTGATAGAGGCTTGCAGCTTGGTAGAGGTTACTTCTGCAGCTGAGAGGGGCATGGCTTGGAGAAGGCAAAGTATGCTATACTGAGTTCAGTTTGCTTTCTCTCTCTCTCTCTCTCTCTCTCTCTCTCTCTTTCTCTCTCTCTCTCTCTCTCTCTCTCTCTCAACGGTATGACTCCTGCTTTCTTCTTCACTTTCCAACCCTCATCTCCAATGAGCCCCAGCCACTCAGGACCACTCATCTCTAACCAGAAGCAGGACTCCTTAGTCAAGGGTGGAGCGAGGCCGAGCTTCGGCTGTGATGTTTGTGACCTGGAGTGGGGGAGGGGAGAAATCAATGGTTTCCTAGGTACCTCCGGGCTTCAAGCCCTTTGTACTTCTGTTCCTGCGGGCCTTCTGTTTATGTGGAACTCTCTCCTCTGCTCTTGGATAAGCCCATTAGTCCCCTCAAAAGCTAGACCAAACATCGCCACTGAGAAATCTCCTGAGAGGCAGACTTCCGTTTATTCACCGGCTCTAGGCAGAAAGCACTCACCTTCTTCCCTTGACATTTTGAAACTTCTGTGCTAGGAGGTGTGTGATTGTGTGTGGAGGCCAGAGGATAACCTTGGGTGGTGTTCCTCAGTAATGCCATCTACCTGACTTTTCAGACAAGGTCTTTGGTTGGCCTGGAGTTTGTCAAGTAGGTTAGGCCAGCTGGCTGGAGAGCCCCAAGGATCTGCCTGTCTCTACACTCGGGCTATATGCCAGAGCCAGAGACACTGTGCTCAGCTTTTTATATGGGTTTTGAAGACTGAACTCAGGTCTTTATGCTTCACTGACAGGGTCATTCCAGGTCCTTTCCCTCACCTTTATGTATTGGTGTTCAACCTCTCTGCCTCTCTGGGCAAAGAAACTGTTCTAGTTCCCTCTTGTTGCTGTGATAAACCACAAAAATCAAATCTCAATAAAATCAATTTATTTGCTTTATACTTCTAGGCCAAGCAGCAACTAGAAGCACAATCATAGGGAGATACTGCTTCCTGGCTCATACACTCCAGCTCAAGCTTAGCTAGCTTCCTTACACAGCTCAGGACCAATTGCGTAGGGAATGACACTGCCCACAGTGAGCTTGCTTAGGGAATGATACTGCCCACAGTGAGCTTGCTTAGGGAATGATACTGCCCACAGTGAGCTGGCATCTCCTCCATGATTTAGCAATCAAGAAAATCTGTTACAGCCATGTACACAGGCCAATCTTATCTCTGCAAATACTCATCTGAAACTCTCTTCTAAAGTAACTATGGGCTGTGTCACCCGGATGTAGCGGCTGAGTGGGAGACACTGGAGTAGGTCATCTTACGGGGTAGTATTTGTAGTGAGCCAGGGACATTGTCACACAGAGGAAGTACGCAGTGGTAAACAGTAGACTTGGAAGACATGGCTGAGTCTCAGGTTGTCTCCCTTCCATTGTGCAGTTTGTAGCCTTGGAAGGTTTGCCCAAAGGTGATGACCTTTTGTTTCCTGGACATACTGGAGACAAAAATAATCCTTACTGGGTTGTTGTGAGAATTCTTAGGGCATGGCCTGGTGTAGAGTAAGCCCTATAGTATGGTTAGCGCTCCCTCCCCCTTCCCACTCTCTGCTTCTTCCTTCAACACTGAAACAAATGTCTGATGAAAGCACCTGAAGGAAGGAATGTTTCATCTTGATCAGAAATTGAGGGTAGAGTCCCTCACAGTGGGGGAAGGCGCTGCAGCAGGGGCAACTGCTCACATTGCATGTGGCAAGGAAGCAGAGACAGGTTAACGCTGATGTCCAGCTTTCTGGTCCGTCTGGATTCCTTCCCAATAGACTGATACTATCCACAGGGTGGGTCTTCTCACTTAAGTAACCTAATCCTGAACCTCCCTCACAGATGTGCCCAGAGGTTTGTTTCCATGGTAACTCTAAATCCTATCAATCTGAGTCAAGAGGGTTCCAGTGGCGTGCCTGAAGGTTTGACCAGGTGTTGAATGAAAGGGGAGAAAGGGCTGAGGGCAGGGCCGGGGATGGCTGAGGTCCAGATATGGGTGAGCTTTCGAGAGGGCCAGTAACCTGCCTCAGGTAGCACACCAATACGTGGTGGTCACAAGTGTCTTGACTCTGTACTCTGCCTTTTTATCCCACTAAGACACAAGACTCACCCAGACTGCCCTCCTGGCTTTTGAAACTGCAGCAGGGATCCAAGGAAAAGGGAAGGGTCATGTAGGAGGATCTCACTTTGCCACACTCAGTGTTGGCAGGGGGGGAGTGACGCTTCCTCCACAAAGTGGGCAAAAGGCGGCTGCGGGTGCAGCTCCACAGTATAAGATGAGTCTGCCACGTGCAAAGCCCAGGGTTCAACGAGTTCACACACACTGCCAAGCACCAACGAAAACAGATCAGAAAACCAAGGAAAGCCTTGTCCACAAGGTATCTCATTTACTGGGAGAACAAATCCAAATTCTGTCATTCTGGGAACAAACCCTTTTGCTAAGCGAATAGTTTTCTGAAAGACCCACCTCAGCATTGACCCCGGCGAGATAGCCTTTACCATCTGCATGGGTATGGAGTGTTTAGCACGATGAAGTGATCAGCTTGTGTCTGCTGAATTAATAATGAATGCCAAAGTGCTGTTGAGCCTGATGGTAAGAAGGCAGGGCACAAAGACGGCAGAATCTCGTAGAAATTGGTGTACTGGGCTGGGGATGGTATCAGTTGGTAAACTGCTTGCCTAGCATGGACAAAGCCCCCAGTTCGATCACCAGCACTGAATAAACTGGGTGTGGCTGCCTACCACTGTAATTTCAGCACTTAGGAGCTGGAAGCAGGAGACTCAGGAGTTAAGGGTCATCCTTGACTGTGTAGTGAGATAGTGATTTGCAGGCCAGCCTGGGTGGGATGCAGGACACCTTGTCTAATACAAAAAAAAAAAAAAAAAAAACCCAGCTAGTACTTGGGAGGCAGAGGTAGGGAAATATCTTGGAGTCCCAGGTCAGGCTGGGCTACATCGTGAGTTCCAAGCCAGCCAAAGATGCATAGTGAGACCCTTGTTTCAATAAAATAAAATAAAATAAAATAAAATAAAATAAAATAAAATAAAATAGTTGCTATAGCAAAAGTGGGCATGGTGGCATATGTCAGCAATTCAGTCTCAGGAAGCATCAGCAATAGGATTGGGAGCTCGGGGAGATCCTTGGCTACTTAGCAAGTTCAAAGCCAGGCTAGTTCTCAAAGAACTGAAAGAAAGAATAAAAGAAAGCAATTAGTGGAACAGAGGAGGTTCTGTGAAAGGCTTTATTTCCTAACATTTTTAAATATTGGCAACATTCAGACAGTACTTATAACATGTGCCTACACAGCACTGACGTGAACAATTGGTATCACTTGACCATCTTAAGCAGGGCTATCTGGCCTTAAAGCATCCAGAGCCCACCAGATTCTAGATGGTAATGGACCAGCTGGTTTAAATGGGTCTCCATGGTTACATTCATGCTCCTGTTTCCATGGTTACGTTTCCTGGTTTCTCGCCGGAGTTAGATATATATTTGAAATTTAAAAGGAGTTTTTTTCTTTTTTTCTTTCTTGCCTGCCTACACAGATATGTAAGGTCCAAAGGTCTAGGATGAAAGTTTTAGTGACCTCTTGGGAGGAAATGGGGAGATGGTAATAATGTTTGTGACAGCAGACTCTACCAAGAATAAAGAGCAGACTCAATGGGGAGCAATACTGTAGGTGGATTGATAACTCAGTATTATGAACCTGGGTATTTTGCTGAACTAGAGGCAAAAGCTGTCTTGGGTGAGGCGCCAATATATTACTGTTTTGATGTGTGGTTCTGGGACCGGGCTGGGATGTTGCCCAGTGCTGGACTCAGATTAGATCACCTTCAAAGTCATCTTCCATCTCTGTGCTCAACTGTGTGGCTGCCTGCTTGCACTCATTTCTCCCATCATATCCATTTCAAATCATCTCTCTGGGCTCGCTCAAGCAAGCATCTGTTTGGAGGTACCAGTCCAGGTGTAGATTCAAAGTTGGGTTTGTCTTTTCTTGGAATAGATAGATAGCCTACGTGGAATCCAAGAGCCCCCTTGTGGTAACTCTTTCAGCTTTTCCTCATCTGGCAAAGATCTGAAAACCTGCAGGACTCACCCGGGAAAAGAGTCTTTCTCCAGTGTCCTCCCCTACCTTTTTCCTTCCTATAACCTCACTGAGTACTTTTTTTTTAATGCATCATCCTGTCCCTAGTAAAAGTGACAGCTTTCCTCAAATCAGCCTGGTAGGACCCAGACACCAGCCAGAGCTAAAATGCACCCCCCCACACACACACACACACTCCAGGCAGTTAGGTTGTCCAGGGATGGGTGAGCAGCTGACCCAGGCGGAGCTCCAGTCTTCCTTGGGAATTAGTATTAATATTATGAGAGACTAGACCTTTTCATTTCAGCGCAGGGCTGTGAAACTAAACATTCTGGCCTGGGGTTGGGGAGGAGAATATTTTGTTTGCTCTGTTTTCAAGGAAGGAATGTCCCACAGACCTTCTAAAGGGGTACAGCTAGAGCCTAACATCTCAGGATGCATCTATGCATCTGTCCCGGCTTACTTGTAGAACCTCACACCGCTCGCTTCCAGAAAGGCACACCTTTGTTTCTTGTCTTCTGTTCACCCTTTTAAATGTGTGTAGCTATGTAGGTCAACCCCGAGAGATGTATTTGGGTCTCCTATGGCTGCCATCTAACCCTCTTGAACCCAGTTTTGAAATGCCCTTGGGGTCTGTTTCTATAGGCATTGTTACTGCCAAGCAGGTACTGGGGGGGGGGGTGCAGCTCAAAGACCATGGGAGGCTAGAATGGAAGGTGTGTGGAGGGGGAGCTTACTGCCTGACATAGACCTGCCAGGCACCCAGACTTCACCTGAGCCCTTTGAGGAGAGGAGTGCCATGAACCAGAACGGCAGGGCAGATTTTGAGGTCCTGGAACTCCCTCTGTAGACCAGGCTGGCCTCGAACTCAGAAATCCTCCTGCCTCTGCCTCCCAAGTGCTGGGATTAAAGGCGTGCGCTACCACCCTCCCAGCTCCGATGTAGTCTTCTAACAGAAGGAGCCAGAGTGGAGGGAAAACTGAGGCCCAGGTGTATCCTTGGGCTTTCCCAGACTGAGAGGGTGAGAGAGGCCAGTCTTCTCGGTGTGACTGACAGAAAGATGCAAAACTCAGAGTTAATGTCTCAATTTCCTTCGAAGCAGAGGAGGTCAGCCGACAGGGAGTAAACCAATGGCCACTCAGAGGGATGCAGACTTAGGCTAACGGGGGCTCTGTACACCCAGATACACTCTTGCCCTCCTCAGCTCTGGGCTCACACCTGCTCTGCAGCCTCTGACCCAAACCAGAGTTCTCCAGCAGCCTCCTCTCACTTAACTTTGGCATCCTGTTCCTTGCTGCCTACCGAGAGCATTGGCCTATGGACACAAAGCTAGAAAAGAGAGAGGCAAAAATGGAAAGAACGGGAGCTTCAAGAAGCGACTGATGTTCCAAGCACACTGTAGTGAGCTAATTTAGCCTCCAAAAATTTAGGCTCACTGAAATGCTTAATGGCAGCTGTTTTAGTGGACTGATCAGGGCATGGCATGGAAGCAGGTCTGGCTTTATTTTAACATTGTTAAAGTCTTATGAAACTACATTTTCGTAAGTCTTTATCAACTAACACTTTAGGGACTTCTTTTGTAAGGGATTTTGTAGGTGTTTGTGTGTGTTTATGCATGCTGACATGTTTGTGGATACAGGTAGATACGGCCATGTGTCCGTGTGTGGATGTGTGTTTGTGTGTAGTGTGTGTGCATATTATGCATGCTCACTTGAATGTGGATACAGGTGTGTGTGTGTGTGTGTGTGTGTGTGTGTGTGTGTGTTCCTCAATTACAGTCTATCTTACATATTGAGGAGGCAAGGTCTTCCACTTGAATTGAGACTTCACTGATTAGTCTAGGTAGCTGGCTTGCTTCAGGGTGGCTTGCCTCTAGAGTGCTGGGGTTACAACTGGGTCATCTATGTCCACCCAGGGTTTCTGTAGGTGCTAGGACCTGAACTGGGTATCCATGGTGGCCCACCTGCAACCCCAATGCTTTAGGGGCAGAGATGGGATCCCAGAAGCAAGCTGGTGTGTCTTGGAATCCAGTCAAACTGCTTGTGTAACGAGGACTGTGCTAATGCAATGACTGGTTGCATCTGTGTATGCTTGTCTAACCTCCACAGCCACCTGCAGAGCAGGACCATTTTTACATTGCTACCATTCTGGGCTAGAGGCAACACTGCTTTTCATCCTACTGCTTTCTTTGACCACAAGGTATTCATCCTCTTAAGAATGTGCATGGGCATAAATATACACATATATGTATATATGCACACACACACACACATATGGTGGGGTGTGTTGAGACAGGGTTTCTCTGTGTCACCCTGGCTGTTCTGGAACTCACTCTGTAGACCAGGCTGGCTTTGAACTCAGAGATCTACCTACCTCTGCCTCCTGAGTATTGAGATTTAAAGGCATGTGCTACCACCATGTGGCTTTATTTTTCAATATGATGCTTATTAGATTTTTTTCACACATATTGAAAATTAAGTAGTGTGTGGGGCTGCTTTGTGCCACTGTGCATATGGAGGTCCAATGACAAATTTTGGAGTTGGTCTTCTTCCATCTTATGGATTCTGGGTATCAAATTGAGGCCATGAAACTTGGGCAGTGGGTGTTTTTTTTACCTGCAGAGTCATTTTGATGGCCCCAGAGCAGACTTTTTTTTTTTTTTTTTTTGGCATTGAATGTTCTGTGAGTCTCCCCCCAAATTTCCCCCTAATTGTAGAGGAATGTTTTAGAATATCAAGCCACCCTTGGTGTCTAGGTTGTTTGCAGCCAGAGCAAGTTGGGAAATTGTCTTTGGTCAAGTTTGCTCAGCATAGATATATGTAGCTCTGTTTGCTTTTCTTTGTTTTATTCTGGCAGGAATGGGAGGGCCATCCTAGTGGTGAGCGCATCCTGGAGGGAGGGCCCCTTGCTTTATCATCATTCCAAGATCCTCCAACAAGAGCTCTATGGTCACAGATTGTTTTGAAATTTCTACACTAACTGCAAGCATTTCTCCATCAGAGTCCTGCAACTTAATTGAAGGCATGGTTTAAGTGCTGAGAGAGGATCACTGGTGGGAAGCTGACAGGCATGGGAGGAAGGCAGGGCAGTGTCTGCCCAGGGAGCAGAGTAAGGAGAGGACAAGGCTCCTCCAGAAGCACCTCTGTTTGCCTTTCCAGGCGCAGGATCCCAGATCCTGTTGTTGTTGCTGTTGTTACTTTCCTAAACTGTTGTTTTGAGACAAGGTCTTGTTATGCAGCCCTGGCTTGACTTGGAATGAATGATGCACATCAGGCTACTTTCAAACATGGCGGGAGGGGAGATCCTCCTGCCTCAGATTTCTGAGTGCTAGAGTCACAGGTGTGTGCCATCATTCTGGGTTCCAAATTGTATTTAATCTGCATTTCTCTTTATGAGCAAGCTTGTTTCTTCTCATATTTCTAAGCGTTCTTCTGTTTCTGTGAATGCTGTGTTTATACTCTTTGCCCAGTTACCTACTGTACAGCTAATTTTGTTCTGGTTGATTTTTTTTTCTTCTAGATGGTATTTTATCATTTTATTCAAGGTCAAAGGGAATTGAACGTTTTGTCTGTGCAGTAAGTATTCACTTATCTCTTGACCATGTTTTTACGTTGAGTTTTCTCTTTAATGTAGACTAGTTTATCAGGTTTTATTTTAGGAGTTCTGGATACTATGCCAGTGTTAGAAAATCCTAGTAACTCCATGATAACAACAAAACTACCTCATGTTATATAAAGTATATCTACATAGTTCTTCTAGAACTTTCTTTTTTTTTAACCTTAAGACTATTTAATCTACCTGGGATTTATTTCTATATACTCTGCAAGACAGAGACCAACCCATTTCCCAAAGTCTATCCACTAGCGTCAACATTACTCTCTGTGTGACCTCTCTCACAGATTCGAAAGGTCACACTTGTATCTGTTTGGGAACTTCCCATGACTGCTGAGCTGTAATTTTGTCCTGACCTTGTCCTTGAAGGAGGTTCGCAGTTGCTGTCATTTTATTTTTAAATGGGAGAAACTTGAGCATGCTAGATGCAGAAAGCAAACGGCAACTAGTAAAGGACAGATGCAGATGAGATGGGGTCACAAACGACAGATCTAAGGAGCAAATGGGCTCCTCAGCGAGGAAATATGTGCTCTAGTTCTTCAAGGTCCCCCCCCCCCCCCCCGTATAATGTAAGGGACAATTACTCTTGTGTCATTGTGACAAAATCCCCCACAACAATCTCAAGGAAGAAAGATTTATGTCGACTCATGGTTTCAAGGCCTCAGTCCTTGGTCAGTCGCTCTGTGCCCTTAGCCTCGACATCATGGTGATGACATGTGACACTGGCACTTCTCACCCCATGAAGGACAGGAAGCTGAGACAGAAAACAACAGGAAGAGGTCCTGGCACCATTTACAGCCCTCTCCCAGAGACACCAGTTCAGTGGTCTGCTTCCCCGACTAGGTTCTACTTCCTATCTTACACTACTTCTCACTAATGATCCTATTATGACTCGGTATATTATTTTGAGCTGTCTGCTTTTGGTGCTGGGAACCAAACCCAAACCCTCTGCAAAAGCAGCAAATGCTTTTAACTGCTGAGCCATCTCTCCAGCTGCCATCTCTCCAGCTCCAGTCTTCTTACATAAGCCTAGAGCTTACTATCTGTTGCAGGTAGAGGGCCTCTGGGACAGAGGTTCTCAGCCTTCCTAATGTGGCAACCCTTTAACACAGTTCCTCATGTTGCGGTGACCACCAGCCATCAAATGACTTCGCTGCTACCCCATCGCTGTGATTTTGCTACTGTTATGAACTGCGATGTAAATATCTAATATTGGACCCAAAGGGGTCATGACCCCCAGGTTGAGAACCACTGTCTCCGGGCCCTGGGCCTTGCTCCCAGGGCAGGGTTACAGATTTGTATCTGTGTACTTCAAATGCTTAAGTCTCCAGCACTTAACTAACTCACAGAGCCAGCTTCCCCGGCCCCTCCTCCTCCTGTGTTCTCCGCAACCTTGCTGACTGCTGACTCCAGGTTGACTGCCGCTGTTCTTCAGCTCTGCAGG
>JADRCD010174364.1:148-13762 GCA_019843815.1 Montemys delectorum | reverse complement strand
CCCCCCCCCCCGCATTGGCTATGCCTTTCTAGCTGGTCTCTTTCACTCTTCAATGCCCACATACCAGCAACAGTATCCACTGAGATCCACTGTAGCCCTTTCTTCTCAGCTCCACCCCAGGCATGCCTTCTGATCAGAATCAGTACATGTACATGTCTCTGGCATGTGCTCACCACACAGCACTAGTTGGTTCTGCATACTGTCTGCCCTACTGGACTGGGGAGTTGAAGATCATGTCTTACTTATTTTTGTATTCTCAGATCAGCGTCTTTCGTATTGTATAGGCTCAATAAATACATGGCAACAAGGAGCTGACTTAGTGTTCTTTCCTAGACATTTGTCTAGAGTGGAAACACTTTCCAGGGGGAGGCTTCAACTGTCTGTGTATCGGCCATCCTTCCCTTGCGTTTTTCCTCTGCCTCTCAATATGCTGCTAAATTTTTTTGGTTGTAGTTAATTACTGAGTTGGTTTAAATGGCCCCAGAACCTTCTCCTGCATTCTAACAGAAACCCCAGAGCTCATTCTAGAACAAGCACAAGTTGTGCCATTAACACTTGAATCACTGCGGTTACTGCCCACATTGGAGATTGGTAGTTTGCTAGGACATAAGCAAAGCCCACTTTGGAACAGCTTCCTGTGCAAGGACAACCCCTGGCCTTCGTGTCTCTGAAAGCATACATTTACAAATGATCCAACTGCAGTGTCCGAGAGGTGGGAGCACCATGGCAACTTATTTAATTGCTAATGACATACAGCCATGAATTAAAAATGACCTCTACTCAAAGCCGCTAAGAAGTCATGTCTAACTATTCTGTGCTAGGCTTTTGCCAATCAATGGTAGTTTTCTCTTTTTCCTCCTCTAAATTTTGCTTGCCATGAATATATGCCATTGTTTGCAGAACAATGCCTCCCCTTCCTTTTGAGTGACCCAGTGGTTCAGAGTCAGGAAATGCACACAGCACTGAGAGAACACAAAGACACCCTGTCCTAGTCACCCTGACCCCTGATGGCTAACACTGTGTCCTGTCTCGGGCTTGAAGGAGTGAGGTCCAATCTGCTTGCTACTCTGACTAACCTGTATCAGGGCTGCTGTAGCCACTGCCCCTCTATCTAAGAGGTGATTGATTTCGAGTCGGGGCTTTCTGGCTGCTGATTGGGTTGGAGTTGGAAATCCTATTTTTTCATTTTTTTTCTTATTTGTGGAGGGGAAGTCTAAACATATCCTTTTTTTTTTTTTTTTTTAATTATTCCCAGCAGAGTTTTTTTTATTATAAAGAATATATTTGGTGCCATTGCCATTCAATTCATTTCTTTCTTCTATTGCAACATTTTGTATACTTTTTTTCTTTTTTTCCACAAGCCGATTTTGTACACTTTTTTAAAAAAAATTCTAATCTGTATGTTCCATTCATGTATTTTTTTTAAACTTTTATTGCATTATGATGAGAAAAGTTTCATGATTTCAATTTATCTGAATTTGTTAACATTTAAAAACATATTTTAAGTAAATAGAATTAAATCACATTCTTGTTTCCCTTTTGGTTCCCCACTCCTCCCAGAGACCCCCCCTTCAATACCTACAATATCTTTTTTGTCATATTCCTTTGTTTTATATCAAACAACTTTTATAATACTTATTTTTATTGTTATAATAGTTTATAAATTTTAAGGAATAAACATATCCTTTTATTGTGGTGTGATTTATAAACGACAGCAGATTGTGGTGAGCTGTGATGGTCTTAATTTCTGTCTTCCCTGTTTATGGTAGATGTACTTCTTTTTTGTTGTTTGTTTTTTGTTTGTTTTTGTTTTGTTTTTGTTTTTGTTTTTTGGTTTTTTGAGACAGGGTTTCTCTGTGTAGCCCCGGCTGTCCTGGAGCTCACTCTGTAGACCAGGCTGGCCTCGAACTCAGAAATCCACCTGCCTCTGCCTCCCAAGTGCTGGGATTAAAGGTGTGCACTACCACTGCCCGGCTGGCAATGTACTTCTTGATGTTAGGGGTTTGAGGGCGGTGAATGAGGAGGGGATGAGCAGGCGCTTTAAACACAGTCCATCTCCCTGGACAGCACCAACCCCAGCCACAAAGCTAATGTGTGCCCTGTGTGCCTGCCCCCTCCCACTGCTGCTCTATACAAAGATTCTGAGACGTGGGTTAGCAGGTACCTACTGAAAAGGAGACTCACAATGGGCAGACACAGACACTGACAAATCTGTGGTGAACTCAGGACTGATGACATACCCTAAGACATTCTGGGATTCCCATTAGAACCCTGGTGGGAATCAAAGGCGAGATGGAATCCACTGTCCCAGCGCAAGCTTTTCACTGTGTGGTTAGTGCAGTGACATTGTTCTCTCTCATCGCAGCTGGACTGGAAAACAGGATGCAGGCCCACGAAGGCCTTTTAGTCTGTGATTCTCTTGCCTTAGACTCAAACAGAGGGACTGCAGGTCTGTGTCGCCAGCATCTTCACCCCACCCTCTCCCCTGAATTTTCTTTCTCCTTCCCATCCCCCGCAGAATAGCCCACAGTGACTGGCCGAGCAGAACCTTTTACAGGACATTCTCGCTGCCAGTACTGCTTGCTTCAGGAAAGCTAAATATATCAAAACAAGGGGAAAAAGGGGGGAAAGATTTCAACTTCTTAGATATAGAGGACATTTTATTCATTTATGTATATATAAAACTATACTTCAAAATTCTCCTTTTCTAAAATCAGCCTTTTAATGGTAATCCACCAAATGGCTACGAGAAGGAATAAACAACTTTTTAACCTTGTACATACCATCGTCACAGTTAAACAATTTCTGGGTGGTAGTTGGGTACCAGGGATTGAGCCAGGACATCACAATCCCCCACATGTCTGGGCCCTGTTAGAGAGTTGGTTTTTTTTAAAGCTGTAAACAAAACAAAACAACCACCAAACAAAAAGCTCTTGCACAGCAGCACAAGGCTCTGTAACTGCAGCCTGGAGCCTCGGATGGCATCAGGAGCCAGGTAGGCCATGATGCTTCATAGTCTCTCTTCAGGAGACACTTCCCTTGATGGTAACTCCTTCTCTTGGGTACAATGCCCCGAGAGGCTTTTTTAGAAGTACCTATAACACCATGGAGAGGTGGAAGCGGAGGAGGCCTCGAGCTTAAGAGCTCTGCCCCACCGTCATGTATTTCAGAACGGCATCAACATTATTAGCATGCTTAAGAACCAGAAAGTTACATTAACAGCGAATGATTTATGTGACTCTGAAACATGGGAGGCTCAGCTCTATACACATCGCAACTTTGTACCTAACTAAGGATAAGTGGATAGTAAAGTAAATGTGTTCTTAAAGCTAAATAAATGAAAAACTCTATGTAGACTATGTCTCCCACCCCACAAGCAGGGCTGTTTTCCTGTGGATGCCAGGCCGATCTGAAAGTTTTATCCTGGGTTGGCCAAGCCCTGTCTTATTTTAGTCCCTCACCTTCCCTACTACTAAAACCAGCTGTCTGCTCACCAGCGATGTGGGTACTGTTTGAGGCCAAGTAGTCGGACCTGGACAAGGTGGTCCAGGGAACATTGGCATCAGTGGTGAGACACTAGGGTTTCTTTACTCTGAGGCAAAGGCATCAGAGCCCTTGTAAAACATGGCCAAGAAATGTAGGGCTGCTTTTATTAGAAAATGCTGTCAGGGCAGTAGACTCATGCAGGCCTCTGCATCTGGAAGATGGGATGATATGAAGAACATCTTTTTGTAATGCACACAGAGCTACTGCATTTTTTTCTTTATGGTTGATATTAATTGGGATTTGTGTCTCCATGTGGCTAGACCTCCCTGGAAATGGTGTATACTTTACTGCAACTGCCATTTGGATGACAGAAAAGAGCACTGGCTCCAGGGTGCCACTGAGGTAATACATCTGGTGGGCTGTCCTTTATCTGAGGTCACAGGAAACAGGAAGTATCTTACAGATATTACTATCCCCTTCCACTGAGAAAGGAAGGCCAATGAGTGTCCAGAAATTATATTTTTACTTTTAAGATTTACTTTATTTTTATTTTTAAAGTTACGAGTCTGAGTGTGCATTTTGTACATGGGCACAGATGACCATGGAGGCCAGAGGAGGGGGTCAGATCCCCTGGAACTGGAGTACAGGGACTGTGGACACCAGGTGATCTGAATCAGATGATCTGCAAGAACTGTACACGCTCCTAACATAGGAGCCATCTCTGCTGACTGTTATCTCCTTTAAAAAGAGTTATTTCCTAGTATTTTAACTTTACAAAGTACCAAATTTCGAAAAATATGTTAGGTTTTCTCATAGCTAAAAAAAAAAAAAAAAAACAAAACCAAAAAACAAAACCAACAACCCGTTTTCTTCTCATTGAGGGAAAAAAATATCACAAAATGAAAAGGACAGAATAAATACTCCTTTTTCTTGTTTTTTTTTGAGACAAGGTCTCTCTATATAGCCCTGGCTGTCCGGGAATTCACTCTGTAGACCAGGCTGGCCTTGAGCACACAGAGATCTGCCTGCCTCTGCCTCCCAAGTGCTGGGATTAAAGGTGTTTATCACCATGCCTGGTCAGAATTAATACTCTTGTATAAAGTTTTATATGCAGAAACCCACTCACTTTAGCCAAAGGTAGGTCTGTCCAAATCTATGTGGACAAGAAGCCTCTCCAACATACTCAAAATAATTCAGGTTTTAAGAAGCAGCCGTCCTTGAATAGGCTGTTTATACCAGTACAAAAAGTGTGCCACTATTAAGAAATACTTTATATTATAATTTGAATAGTTTGCCCAATTTTTATGAAGTTCACATGAATTGGGAATCAAATATTTTCCCATTAAAACTCTATGCTTCATGAAAACTAGAATATAGAGTCAGCAGAACAAGAAAACCTGCAAGAGACACAGAGAATTCCCATTTAGCTTTTATCTCCCTCTTTAGGAGTGTCTGTTTACCAGCTAGAGGCGTTGCCCACAGCACTAAAACACAGAATACCCTCACTGGGGGCTGTGAGCACACAATCGCCATGGCCAGTGGTTATCTGGTTATTTAAAAAGCCATTCAGAATTAATATTCCAGTAAAGCAGATACAAAGTGCTGTGTGTGTGTGTGTATGAATATATATATATATATGAATGAGTCGGATGACCCCATGTGACTTCCATGATGCAGACAGCTTTGGCGGGACCATAAAGACAGAGTCCTAGACTTCACACGGATGACAACAGTTGAGTATAATGTCCTTCAGATTGCCTCCCCTACAAATATATACTATTATAATCACAAGAATATTTTCTTAGCCTGAGATAATCCAAACAGCTTCTTTACTTTAAAACCAATAAAAACAATTACAACTTGACAGGCACTAAATAAATAGTTCTAGGTGTAAAAGATACAACAGCAGGAAGGACAAAACTCCATGCTCTGTATTCAGGCAGGTGTGCTTTTACTGGGTTCAGTTTGGAAGACAAACCAAGAAGCTTAAAATTGATGAATTTACAAGGGCCCGTGTGATGGTTTGTATGTGCTTGGTCCAGAGAGTGGCACTATTAGAAGGTGTGGTCCTGTTGAAGTACGTGTGGTCCTGTTGAAGTAGGTGTGGCATCGTGGGTGTGGGCTTTAAGACCCTCATCCTAGCTGCCTGGAAGTCAGTATTCTGCTAGCAGCCTTCAGATGAAGATGTAGAACTCTCAGCTCTGCCTGCACCATGCCTGCCTGGATGCTGCCATGTTCCCACCCTGATGATAATGGACTGAACTTCTGAACCTGTAAGCCAGCCCCAATTAAATGTTGTCCTTATAAGAATTGCCTTGATCATGGCATCTCTTCACAGCAGTAAAGCCCTAACTAAGACAGCCTGACACAATGATTCTAGGTCAGGTTAAATATATTTTGAAATAAAGGTCCAGGCTGTGGTAGAGAGTATGCAGTCCCACCCAGAACTAAGAATAAACTTGTAAGACACCACAAAAAATTAGGGGGCTGTAGTGTTGTGGGGATGGACTCTCAATTATATGAAGAAAAGCCAAGAACACCCAGAATATTCTATTCTATATGAGAAACACTGATTGTCTGTTTCCATATTACCAGGGAAAATTTATATGTTTTAAAAGAACATTCTCTAACAAATTATGGTGGACAAACATGACATAGGGAAGACCTCTGAGGTAACAATGAAGTAAGCTGGAAAACACTTTAAAAGTTTATATTATCATGTAAAAATCACATCTGAATATCGATATCCATTTCATAATACTACAAATCACGAGCAGCTTAAGAAGCACCCTCAGCTCTTACACAGTTCCTAAACCACCATCACAGACTCTCATCAGATGGAGCTGTGGGATCATGGACATAAGGCATACCAGCTGACACTCAACTTACAGAGGCCTCGGAAGCAATGCATCTCTTCCAATTGTAATGTTGTGCAAAGCACAGTACGGCGGCACTCACCTTTAATGCCAGCACTTGGGGACAGAGGCAGGTGGATCTCTGTAGTTGGAGGCCAGCCTGCTGGTATACATAGTGAGTTCTGGGCACAGTTACACAGTGAGACCCTGTCTCAAAACCCAACAAGCAAGTGAACAATTAAACACACATACACAAATACCTCCAAGCCCTTTCCTTTGTCTCTAATGGAGCACACGAGCCCTCAAGCTGCACACCATACTCTGTGAAGAGCCTCTTCTCTTCACTGGAACCCTTTCCTAGCAGCAATGTCCTGTTGGCCTAATGTCAAGGCAAAGCTATTTTTTTCCCCAATCTCCCCCCTCCCCAACTTTTCAAAAGTCACAATTTATAAAAATGTAGATCCCCCAAATCTACTTTATACAAAAAGAAATGTATTTGTGCACATAATTACTATTGACAAAGGTATATTCAGAGGGGCTGGGGCTGATCAGTGTAAGTGTACCTCACCGAAGTACACTTACTTATAAAAACATGTTGCCTTTGCCGTGTGAAAACCGGGTGTTTAGTTCTCTGGATTTCTTTATTAGGGCTTTTTTCTGAGCCTCATCGAACCGATTAACCTTGAGATCTTTATCACGGTCAAACGGTATTCTCTCTTGGTGCTTATTTTTATCTTCGGCAGCCTTATTCTTTAACTTCTTATGATGAATGTCCATGAGGGATTCTGATCTTCTTGATTCCTAGGGAAAGCAGAATAGAAGTAAAAATCTTAGCTCACGTACCCTACAGACAGTCTACAACCAGGAAGCAGAGAAGACCACTGTGTGGGAATAAGAGATGTTTGCAAACCTTGATGGGGTCTTCTGGAGCCAAGACAGCATCTACAGAGAAAATGGACACCTGCAGCAAATTCGATTCAGATGGAACAAAGACATCTACCAGCTACATGTAGCAAAAGAGTAAGAAAGGAAGGTCGCAGGGTCACTATGGTTATCTAAGTCCTAACAGGAATGTAAACCAAGAACAAGAATGTGAAAGAAGGAACACTCTTATTCCCACATCAGAGACAAACTGGTCCCTGAAGCGACCCATGGAGAAAGAGGTGAAGGCACTGCTAGGTGGGAGCCAAACCAGTAGTGACTATGAAAATACAGAGCACAGGCTTGTCCTAATTCTAGGCCTGCGCAGACGGTGCACAGCCAGAGCTGAAGGGTTTCACCCACTACTCTGCTTGTACTTTCCCCTAACCCCTCCCCCAACCCCTTCCTCTTAGCTCCTGCTGATGGTCACACTTGCAGGTCTATCTAGATAGCATTTCCAGACAAGGTCTGTGCTAAGCAATTGGTTTAATAAGTTTAGGGATTTGCTGTAGACCTCTGAGAAGACTAGCCTGGGACAGAAGGACCGACGATTCCTCCAAGCTGGGTGTATATGTACACATACCCAAGACTGCATAGAACAGAATTCAGGACCAAGGAACGTTTAAGGTTATTCACAATGATTGCCATTTAGTTAGTCTCTTTTCAAAGATTAAAAAGATAAATGTGTATACAAGTAATCCTGCATGAGTTTCTGTGCAGCACAGGTATGCAAGAGTCCACAGAGGCCACAAAGGGATTGGAGTTCTTGGAACTGGAGTCCCAGGCAGTTGTGAGACATCGTGGGGTGCTGAAAACTGAACTTGGGTTCTCTGCAAGATCAGCAAGCACTCTTAACTGCTGAGCCAGCTCTCTACCGCTCATTCAGTCTTTCTTAAGACATATAGAGTATTCGTAAAGGCAACTTTCCTTTAAGGCTATGAAGAGACAGGGTCTCAGGCAGCCCAGGCTGGCCTCCAACTTGCTTGCTGTGTAGCCAAGGCTGGCCTTTAATTCCTGACCCTTCTGCTTCCATTGCCCAAACACTACCATTACATGTGTGCTCTACCACATCTGGCTCTTTTTCTAACTCTCAAACATAGTTGTTTTAATTTCTTTAAAAACAGACATAAAATATTGGGTTCTATTATACATTTCCTATAAGAGCATAGTGCCTTTGTTGGAATGCTTTAAATTCAGATATATAAGAAGAGGGGTAGGGCAGAAAGGATATATTTTTGTTTAAAAAGTGTAACTGTTCAGGCCCTGACTATGTCAAAGAATACCCATGAAAACCAAGTAGTAAAGGAAGCTCAGTGAACACAGAGCAAGCGAACAGTGAGTGATGTGGAGTGGGGTTGGGTGTTGAGGGTGACCCTGCAATCCCAGCAGAGGTGGGAGGTCCCCGAGTTTGAGGTCAGCCTGGACTACATAGTGAGTTCTAGGTCAGCCTGACATCCACTCAGTAGTGAGCCTCTGTCTTGAAAAAAACCAAACCACAACCGTCAGTGGAGTAGAGGACGTAGCTGAGTGGTGAAGTGTGTATATGTAGCATAGACAAAGTGTTCAGTTCCCAGCACCGAAACCAAAACAGTGTTTGTATTTTCTGATTTATGAAATTGAGAGCAACTTTACCTTGAATATAATGGCTTTCACATTCTTAATTTATTTTTTGTGTGGCTGGTGTTGTGGGGTTGTGTGTGGAGGTCAGAGAACAACTAGTGGGAACTGGTTCTCTCTGTCCACTATGTGGATCCCAGGATTGGTCCAGGCTTGGTGGCAGGCATCCTGACCCACTGAGCTGTCTCACTGGCCCAAGGATGGCTGTAGCACGGCTTCTGAACACTCAGGCTTAGTTAGTTTCTGGGTGACTGCTTTCTATTTTCATGGCACAATTCATCAAAAGGAGAGGGTTATACAGCAGTTTCATATTAAGACTATATAACTACTTTGAACAGTAAATGCCATAGTAATCAGAATTTCATATAAGATCAGAATGTTCATTTCTTGGATGCTCATCCTGGAAGGTGAGAATGGTATGGGGAAGAAGTACCACTTGAGGGGTGAATTCGAGATGCAGGCACCATGGGGGTGGGGTGTACCCACTTGTGTTCCATTATCAACTGAATAACCATCAAGTTCAACGTGTGGGACACAGCTGGCCAGAAGTCTGGGAGCCTATGCGATGGCTACTACTACCAAGCCCAGTGTGCCGTGATGATGTTTGATGAACATCAAGAGTTACTTATAAAAATATACCTAACTGGAGTAGGGATCTGGAAGGTGTGTGTGTGTGTGTGTATGTGTGTGTGTATGTGTGTGTGTGTGTGTGTGTGTGTGTGTAAACATCCCCATTGTATTGTATGGAAATAAAGTGTATGTTAAGACAAGAAAATGAAGGCGAAATCTATTGTCTTCCACTGAAAAAAGAATCTTGAGTATTTTGACATTTCTGCCAAAGACAACCACAAATTGAAGCCTTTCGTCCAGCTTGCCAGAAAGCTCACTGGAGCTCACTTGGAGTTTGCTGCCATGCCTACTCATGCTCCACCTGAGGTGGGCATGGACCCAGCTTTGGCAGCACAGTATGATTCAGCAGGATTTAGAGGTTGTATAAACAGCTGCCCTCCACGATAAGGACGATGACCTGAGAGAAGGTAAAGCCGGGGCCCTGCGTTTTAGAAGTCTAGTTTTACAGGCAGCTGTCCTGTGATGTCAGCGGTGAGGTGTGCGTGTGCCAACTTATTTAGGTAAAAAGATTGTGTACTTAATCAGGATGCTCAAGGAGATGAATGTGGCAGTTAAAACATGCCATGTTTTTGGATGTTTGGAACATAATTGTTTCCTTTCTGAATTTTAAAGGTAACACCAGCACTTCACATCATGGTGGTCAGAGGTGAGAGGCTGTTATTGCCATTTTCATTCTTCTCCTTTATAATCCGAGCAAAGGTGATTTTAAATAATCAGAGACAGAGAGAGAGAGAGAGAGACAGAGAGAGACAGAGACAGAGAGAGACAGAGAGAGAGAGACAGACAGACAGACAGACAGACAGAGACAGAGAGAGAAAAAATAAGAAAAATAAAAACAAAAGAATAAAAACAGAAAAATATGAGACCAGCAAACTCTGGAGGACAAGTCAGAGGGCAGCCTGGGCTATGTAGTAAATTCTCAGCACAAAACAAATGAAATGGAGACAAAAGGGAGAGAGAGAAGGGAAGAAGAGACTATTTATATCTTTATGTATTTCATTTTCTTACTTACATTGTATGAGGATACTTGCTCAGCCAGTCTCTTATCCCTTCCTGACAAGATGTTCTCTTCATCTTTCTTACTAAATGACTTCCTTGCTTCTTGTATTTCCTGAAGAATGAACATAATAACATCATTTAAAATAGAATTAAAAAGAAATACTATTAATTTTACTTAGATTAAATGACAAGAAACTGAACTAAAGCCAGGCCAGCTGAATTCCTCGAGGTCAGAAATAGCAACATACATCCTCGAGAAGGAGTCGGTCAGTGCAGGAGCCTGGGCTGTCCTGAAAAAGGAACAATAAGATCCAACGCAAACCATCATCCAGCTGGGAGAGACTCAGGATGAGTCTGGACTAAAAATGGCAAAATCTAGGAAAACAGCACACAAGAACTCTTCCACTGCTGTTTTCAAAAATAGTAAAAGGAAAAAAACAGAAGGTATATACATCCTGACAAAGAAGAGGGAAAGAAGAAAAGAAACAGAGGACACTATCACCATTCAGGGATGTTTTGAGTGTCTGCAGAAACCCAAGAAACCTGCTAACAGACTGGAACTGAAGCAAGGAGAGCAGAGCTTCCTGACACAAAGGCATCGAGAGAATAAACCACAGCAGAAAGGAAAGAAACATCCCATCTGCAAACACATGCACACACACTTGGATTACCCTGTAAAGGGTTACAGTGATACTCTAGAGAGACCAGAACAAGAAAGCTACACAACATGACTGGACACCATTCCGAAGTTATATTTCAAAATTGTTTTCTGTTTATGAAAACTTCATATAATTCCCAGCATCCTCATGGAGGCTTGCAACTATCTGCAACTCCAGTCTCAGGGATCTAATGGCCTCTTCTGGCCTCTATGAGCATCATGCACGCATATGGTGCACAGACATACAAATAAGCAAAAATACTTGTACACACTAAAAAAATAAAAATAAAAACTTGTAAAAGAATCAGCTAAGAGCAGTGGGCAGCTCATGCCTGTTATCCCAGCACTGGGAAATAAGGCAGGAAGATTGCCAAGTGAGAGACTAGCCTGAGCCAGAGTAAAACCTTGCCTCAACAAAACCAAAACAGGCACTTCAGAACCACTAGCCTCAGACTACTTAGATTTGACATCACATGTTGTTTTTTCTTCTCCTATGCATACTGCATTGCCTCATCCATCTGTTACCATACTCAAATTTCTTTTAATCTTTGGGACCAAATGCAAAGTGTACGGCAGTTTGCTAGAATGTGGAGAACGCATCACAACACCCACACCTTACCACCTTTTAAACAAATTATCTTTTATATTTTAACTTGGGGAGGGGGCACATGCCATGGCAAGCACGTGAAGTCAGAGGACAACCCAGGAGTCACTTCTGCCTCACCACCCGTGGGTCCTGGGGATCAAGCTTAGGCCATCCTGCTTGGGAGGAAGCACCTCCCATGCCACTGCCCATGACCTTGCACTTCTAACTCATAAGCAACTCCTCACAGAACGAAGCTCCACAGAGGGCTTTCATTTTTTTTTTCTCTTTTGTTTTTTTTTTTATACTTTTATTGCATTATGATGAAAAAAGTTACATGATTTCAATTTATCTGAATTTGTTAACATTTAAAAACATATTTAAGTAAATAGAATTGAATCACATTCTTGTTTCTCTTTTGTACCCCAACACCTCCCAGAGACCCCCCCTTCAATACCTACAATATCTTTTGTCATATTCCTTAAAATTTATAAAATATAACAATAAGTACTATAAAAGTTGTTTGATATAAAACAACAATCAATTTAACAGTCTTATGTAGATGCTTATCCATAGTGAAAATACGTTTTTCTCAATATAAATTTTAAATAACTCCAAACATATTAACTGTATATTTCAAAATAATACATCACTATTAGTATTTTCTTAAATGAACATAAATATATAAAGTTTTTGTTTGTTTGTTTTGTACTTAGTAGAGTTTAAAATCTTGGCTCTTACTGTGATATAAGCCCAAAATAAGAACAATGTTTAGACATTGGATTTCATTGTAATAAGGCTGTACTTCAATGACTCTCACATCACCAAAGGATTTTACCTCCATTGTAGCTAAGCTGAGAGTTGACAGTTCTGCTGCGCCAAGGAATGAATTGTAGGCACGATTTTTGGATACAGACTTCCTGCTATGGTCAAAGCTAATTGACTTCAGTGAGTGACTTTATTTTTAGCCCACAGAGAACAGGTTACATTCATTTAAGAAATGGGGTAGGTATTTAAGATGGTCTATCTATAAAGTCATTCACAAACTGTTTTAATGAACAATGGCTCTGCTTGGAGGGTGGCACAGACATTAGGTGAGGGTAAGAATTTTTTTTGTTTGTTTTTTTTGTTTTTTTTCGAGACAGGGTTTCTCTGTGTAGTCCTGGTTGTCCTGGAACTCACTCTGTAGACCAGGCTGGCCTCGAACTCAGAAATCCGCTAGCCTCTGCCTCCCAAGTGCTGGGATTAAAGGTGTGCGCCACCACCACCCGGCGAGGGTAAGAATTTGTTTCATTACCTGTGATAATTTGGAAAAGCATTCGTCTCAGAGAAAGAGTAACTTATAAAGTCCTCTTCTTCAAACTTGATACAAGAGTTAAAAACATCAAGCAAAGCATTCAGTCTCACTCTTTGTTGTTCTCTTATAAGCCACCTCCCTAGTTAATTGTCTATGTTTCTTTTGGGTATATAAATACTTTTGAAATATATAAGCTGTTCTGAAAACCATAGTATAGTGTAAAAATATGAAATAAACAATACTACTAGTAGAGAGGCTGAGATAGGAGAAGCAAGATTTCAAGACCCTTATGTTGTACACAGCCAGACACTGTCACGAACAAGCTGAAAGTGTATATAGATTAAACAATATTGGACCTATTTCTCCAATTACCAAATTAGAGAGATCATTGGATGACAATCCACAAATTTCTAATTCCTCATATTTTTGGATTTCGGTTGATTAGGATATATTGGTAATATTAATTTTCATATTAATATATTAAGAAAAGGTAGTTGTCACTTCCTGTTGTTTTTGTTGTAAGAGGTGGAATTAGGTTTGTGTGGATTTGTTGAAAGATTACTTTCTT
>JADRCD010174363.1:9461-46746 GCA_019843815.1 Montemys delectorum | reverse complement strand
ATATATATATATATATATATATATATATATATATATATATATATATAGTTCTAGTACAGACAGGGCTACATATAAGGCCCTGTCTCACAGAAAGAAAGAAAATACCAGTGAAAGTATGACTTTGAGGCAGTTTTTAGATAAGACACCATTTTTTAGGTTAAAAACCTAAACATACAAGAACAATTGATAAATGGTATTTGATAAAAATCAAGACCTTCTGTTTCTTGAAAGGCATTTAAGGGAATGAAATGAGAAGCTACAGGCTAGGAAAGGACATTTGCAAGTCAAATATTTTTTTTATTTTTTTATTTTTTGGTTTTTTTTCGAGACAGGGTTTCTCTGTGTAGCCCTGGCTGTCCTGGAACTCACTCTGTAGACCAGGCTGGCCTTGAACTCAGAAATCTGCCTGCCTCTGCCTCCCAAGTGCTGGGATTAAAAGTGTGTGCCGCCACCGCCGGGCACAAGTCAAATACCTAATAAAGGATTTGTATATGGATCAAAACTGAACAAAACATCTCATGATAAGTGGACAAAAGATTTGAGTAGGCATTTCATAAAAAAATATACCAAAGAAATAGGTAGTAGATAAGTGAAGACATTAATATTATTAGAAGTCAAGAGTGCAATGGGATGAATTGGCCCAGAGGTAAAGGCCCTCGCCTCCAAGCCTGTTGACCTGAGTGCAATGCCCAGGACTAGGTGGCAGAAGGAGAGAACTCTTCTGGCCTTTGTGTGCACCATAACATGTGTGTGCACATACATGAAAATTGTTTAAAAATTAAATCCTGCAGTGAGCCACACCTGAACGTCTAAAGAATGCCTAAAGGTAACGGCGAGGCATGATCAGCAATGGAACTCTCGGCCAGCACATGGAAGGCCTTGAGTTCCATTCCCAGGACCACAGGTACCAACTATATCAAGTGTTAGGCTGGGCGGGGACCAAAACTCCAGTGAACAAAAGTTCAGGGAACATAAAATAGTACAATCCTTGGGAAAAGTTTAAACAGATAACATAGGACCCAACTTTTTCACTCCTATGTATTTACACAAGAGAAACAAAAGCTTCTGTCTGTACATCGACATACCTTCAAATGTTCACAACAGCTTTACTTTTAATGGTTTAATCTTGGAAATAACCCACATGCCCATCAGCAGGTGAGCGGATAACCAACTGTGCTTCATTCCAACAATGGACTACTCACTGATAAAAAGGAATGAGCTACTGATAGAATGAATAGATCTCAAAATAATTGTGCTAAGTGAAAGGAGTAGATAACGGTACTCAGTCCTCGGTAGCATTTGCAGCCACAGTTGTGAAATGCAAACTAATGTGTCTCGATAGCAAGGAGATTAAAGTTTGCCAGAGTGTGAGGGGCGGGATCTGCTCATTATCTTAGTTGTGCTGGTATGTATGACATTGCAGACACTGGTTAAATTTTATCAGTTTGTACCCTTTAGATAGGTGTGGTGTACAAGGCATGGTGGCGCACACCTTTGGTCCCAGCACTTGGGAGGCAGAGGCAGGAGAATTCTTGAGTTCGAGGCCAGCCTGGTCTATAGAATGAGTTCCAGGACAGCCAGGCTACACAGAGAAACCCTGTCTCAAGGAAAACAAAAACAAGAAACCCTATGCCTAGTTTTTGTTGATGGTGTACCAATAAAGCTGTACTAAAAATGTAAAGCACAGGGCTAGGGATGTGGGGTTTTTTTTGTTTGTTTGTTTGTTTGGTTTTTTTGTTTGTTTGTTTGTTTTTGTGGCAGAGTGTTCTGGTCTAAGCCCTATGTTCAGTTTCTAGTACCATAAAAACAAGCTTTGAGAAATGTAAAGTTCCTAGCACAGAACAGGCGCCCGGTTTGCTTTTAGTTCATTTACTCCGTGGCCAGCTGCTGCCTCCGCCCTTCCTGGTGACACTCTCCCCTAGCCAGACAAGCCAGCATCTGCTGTCTCTCAGCTTCCTACAGGCAGCTTTCAGGGTTGCCACAAGCCCAGAGATGACTACACCAAAAGCACTCTGTAGAGGTGACTGAACAGTTCAGGAGCCCCTGCCCACTGGGAATGGACCTGCCTCTCCACCTCCAACCGATAGCATGTTACTCAGGAGAGTCTCTGAGTCCCCTTTTCCCTCTGCTCAGCATTCTCTATACAGAGGCCCTGGAAGGACAAGCTCATAGACATCGACCTCAAAGGTCAGATGTCATGGGTTTTCCTATTTGCTAGATTGCAGATCAGTGACTATCAGATAGGATTGGTTTCCATTTGGCTGATAGTCCTTCATTTGGAGGCATTTCCAGGTCCTTGACCTATCTGAGACTTTAGGTCAAGGTAGCCAATATTCTAGGAAGACTCAAGTTCCTAACTCCTGGACTTTAGCCCAAGGGCCATCTTTAGCCCCTTATGTCCCCTACCCTGGACTAAATAATCCTGGGCATGTTGGGGGAGACTACTACTGGGCTCTGCTTCTGGTGCTTGGGGCCTAGGAAAACACCCACAGTAGCTTTTGGGGGTCTGGGCTTCTTCCCCATCATGTTTGCCCAGTTGCCCTAGTGACTGTGTGACCCTTCTCCCCCGCCCTCCTCCGCCTGCCTGCCGTGCCTGCTTGCACCCACCATATAAATAGAGGCGAGGAGCAGCTGGGCTCTCTTGGCAGTCACCATGAAGGCGCTGCTCCTGCTCTGCTGCTTCCTGGCCTCGCTGCTGCTTTCAGGACAAGCAGGTACGCCCCCCTGCACAAATGGCCTCCACTGTGCCCCTAATGTTCTCAAGTTTTTATCCCAGTGGGGGGCTGGGCTGATGGCAAAACTTTGCTTCTAGCTAGAATCACTGCCCTTCTCACAGGGGCCTGGGACACAGAGGATGAGGTGCTAGAGAGAAGTGGGGGCCAGTGAGGGGTTCTAAGAAGAAATGAGAGCAGATGGTTCTGAGGGTTAGGCCAGGTTCAGAGAGAGGAGTCTCACTGGAACATGCTAGAGAGAGGACCCTCCAGAGTCAAGCCTAGAGGAATCTCTGAGATGGATGAAAATGCACACTCTTGGAGCTGGACTGGAGGTTGTCTGAGTTGCCGTCTTGGTGGGAGATGGCACAGAAGACTTTGTTTTAGCTAGTGACTTAGGTCAGAGCAGGACCCTGCAGACAAAGCTGAGATTCGTTTTATGGACAGTGGGACAGAGTTGGAATTGGGATAGGGTAGAACTGAATGGAAAGCTGAGGACCGGTGATCGTGTTGGGAGCAACTGGACAGAATGCAGAGGGGAATGGAGGAGAGCCTTCCGAGGGGCAGGGTCTTTCATCAAGAAGGGGGCTCCACTCTGCACACGGTGGTTTTCCTTTGACATCTCAGCATTTTGTGTGGCAGAGGCGGTGGCTTGGGTTGCAGCATGGGGGTTATTTATAGGCTGCGGAGGGGACACCGATCATTTTGCCACCTCTCTTGTTCTTAAGACTCCCAAGGCTGGCTTCCCCTTGGAGATTCTTTGGGGAGGTGCTCTAAGATTCCCCCAGGGGACCTAGGACACCCTGGTCTGTCTCCTACGCTAGCACTTCATCTTTGTTAGATTTCTGGGTCTGTGTCTTAGACCTCTAAGTCTGTCTCATGGACTGGAGTGACAGAGGTGCCGTCCTAGTGAGAGTATAGGCATATGAGGAACAAAAGCCATTCTTTGGGGTATGAGAGGCAAGGCTGGGTGCTCCGGGCCATTGAGCTTGCTGTTGGGCCCTGCCCTTGTCTGCCCTTGAGTTAATTTGGTCTCCATGGGGCTGTGGTGGCTAGAGTGGTGAGTATTCCAAGCGGCTGTCAGGTGGCTAAGTATGGAAACAGTTCTGTAATTGGATCCTGAGCCTGAAGCCACTGCCACCCTCTCTTCTCCGCCCCTCCTCTGCCGGCTCCAGCCCCAGCTGCCACCTTGAAGCCACCACACAGCAAAGCCCCAGGAATTTCTGTCCTTTTAGGGGCATTTTAAAATTTTTCTTCCTTTGTATAAAGGGGACAGGATTTCTAGACTATTCTGAAAGCTGTGCTCAGAGCTCTTGCTGTGGGAAAGAGGCCCATGATTCACATGAAGGTTCTTCTAGCCTGTCTCTTTTTGTACCCAGTCTTGCTCTTGCCTGTCTCAAATCCCCCTGCCTGCTTGTTCTACTTCAGTTACCACTGCTCTGCCCAGTTGTAGATTGTGTACCCTGAGGTGGCTGCTGCTTCAGCTCAGTGGGAGGTTACCGGATACCTGATGCGTTCGTTCCCTAGACACCTATAATAGCAGGCTTTGCTAGTGGTTGGATTTCTCCCAGAACTTGCCATCCTGGCTAAAGGTCATGTCTTTGTATCTGAACTCCAGTCTCCACTCTTCCTCTCGTCATTTATGTCCCATTTTGCTCTGCCCTGGGCTAGAGCAAGCAAATGTCTTCTCTAGATCTACCCCCACTTCCAAAGATAGGAACCCTGCAGCGCAACCTATCTTATCTCTTCCACGTTGCTTCCACGGTTCCTCTAGCCTGGGTGCTTGACTCTGAAGCCCCCATTGACTCTTCTCATTAGGCGACCCAGCATCCCTGTTTCTCTAGACATTAGTCACAAGTACCTACACCAGAGCTTGGGAGCAGCCATTGGCTCCTGTCACCAGACACGTCTCTTACAGCTGCCCTAGTTCTTTATAATTACCTGAGTTCTCTCCATGGTCTAAGGACCTGGAAAAGAGGGAGAGGTCTCATCAAGAACGCCAGAGATGATTTAATGAATGTTTTCATTGGAAAGGGAAGGAAAGGACTTTCTTGGTCAGGGACAGAAGCACGTGCTCCAGTGCTGTTAGCACTCCTCTGGGAACTGTGCCTGCCTCCCCTGCCTGCCTTCCTCCAACAGACCCTGTGGGTGAATGTTGAAAGGGGGTAGTGGACAAGGCCACCCACAATGTTTCTGAGACTGTTGCTTCAGATCATTTGACCTTTGACCTCCATCCCAATGGTAAGAGGTTGGTGTATGCTGAGGTGCCCTTCTATAGGCCTAGGGTGATGTCCTATGTCACTGCCTAAGGGCATAGGCTGCCTCCTCCCTAAGTTTCTAGAAGGGCTGTGTCTTAGACCTTTCTGTCTCTCCCATAGGGCAGTTCAGCTGCTATTGTCTTCTGTTGGGAGGGAGGCTTTAAGAGAGTGAATAATAATACTTATTTTTATTGTTATCATATTTTATAAATTTTAAGGAATATGACAAAAAAGATATTGTAGGTATTGAAGGGGGAGTTTCTGGGAGGAGTTGGGGGAAAAAAGGGAAACAAGAATGTGATTTAATTCTATTTACTTAAAAAATGTTTTTAAATGTTAACAAATTCAGATAAATTGAAATCATGTAACTTTTCTCATCATAATGCAATAAAAGTTAAAAAAAAAAAAAAAGAGGAGTGAATTCAGGGTTCCAGGGCGAGCTGACTTTAGAAGCCTTTCTAGTTCCCAAAGTGATGTCTCCTTGTCTAGCTTGTGAAAGCTAGACGAGCTCATAGGGTGCATCTTGTCTCCCTACTTTCCACGCAGAGCCTGTAAAGTGCTGTGCCAGGATGTGCATATGGTTTCATGCCTTTTCCTAGTGGCATGGGAACCACAGTTTGGGAAATTCTGTTTTCACCCCATATATGTTACAGTGAACACCAAATGTTACAGTGAAGGTCAAATAACTAGTTCCTGGCTAGCCAGAACCAGAATTCAGGTCTCTTTTTTTCTTGCATCACGCTTTTGCCCATTTATCCCCTGGAGAAGGTGAAGAGAAGGCCAGTTGGTTGCAACTGGCCTTTCATATTTGCTTGTTGAGAAGGACCCAACTTGTGTGGACACAAATGGAAGACAAGATGGCTGCTTCTGCTGCTGGCTCGGCCTAGGCGTGGGAGGAGGCTGGGTGCTGTACTTGCTGGCTGGAATGAAGGTGACAGCTGGTAGGGTGTGCTGTGCAGGACAGGGTCTGTGGCTGTGGGGATGGGCACATTCTTAGCCCAAGTCCAAGCCTATCATATAGGGTTGCTGGAGGACTTGAAGCCATCTATTCACACAGCTTGAAATAGTTCATCATTTTATAAAGTCATCCCTATATTTACTGTGCCTGCTGTATTTTAAGTATGATATTGGAGGAATTCGGAAGAGATTTTTGGCATACCTTTGGCCTAGAAGGAGGGAAAAAGACAGCTTCCTCCTCACATATGTGCTGGGCTGATGAGATGCTATCCTAATGGAGACTTGAGAAATCAGGAAGCTGAGGCAGGGTTATTGGGCTGAGTGGAGTGAAGAATGTCTTTTTTATGAAATAAATAATATTTGCACTTATTGATTGGGTAAGGGCATGCATGTGCCACAGTGTGTATAGAGAGGTCAGAGGACAACTTTTGGGAGTCTTGATGATCTAATTAGTGTCATCAAGCTTGGCAGCAGGCACGCTTACCTGTTGAGCCACTTGCTGGCTCTGAGGAGTATTTTTAGATTAAGGAAGGTAAACCTGGACGTTGAGGGAAGGGTTCAGCTGTGAGGAGACAGCAGGGAGGGGATGTGCGTGGAGGGAGCAGAACTGGCAGCCTATGGAGTGAGCTGGGAGTGCTGGCCGAGGAAGCAGGCCTTCTTCTGTGGACAGTGGGGAGCCATGGAGGGCTTCGAGGAAATGCGCTTGGTTATGTTGGTAGGAAGGAGCAGGACTGGAGGAAACTAATTAGTCAGCCATGTCAGAGAGCATAGTCCCAGTGAACTTGTGGGGAGGCGGAAGAGGCAACTCTAACAGAGTTAGGATACCCCAAACCAAACTTCCCAACCTGGGCAGGCTCCAGGAAGACCTGCCAGGCTTCCTTGCAAACCACTGGAGGAACTGTCAGAACAAGACGTTGCTATGCAGGAGAGAACACATGCTAAATGTTCCGTTTGGGCTGAGTGTGGTGATACATGACTTTAATTTTAGCCCTCAGGAGACAGTGGCAGGTAGATTCTGTGAGTCAGAGACCAGCTTGGTCTTCTTAACAAGTTCCAGGCCAGCCAGAAGCGAAATTCTATTACACATACACAAAGTTCAGTTTGGGTCATTTTGAGTGCCTTGGGCTATGGGACTAAGTCTTAGACTAATCTGGACGGGGATGAAAAGTCGTTAGAAAGATGAACTCAGACTAAGCACGCTGGCACATGCTCATAATCCTAACATTTAGGAAAAAGGATTCTGAGTTCAAGGTCATCCTGGGCTACCTAGAGGGTCTCTGTTTTAAACAAATAAAGGAAAACAGAGGAAAGATAAGACTGTAGTCTAGGATTAGATGAAAACCAGGCCTAGAAATGCAGAGGTGCAGTTCATTTATACAAAGACCAGCAAGGCTGGGAAGATGGGAGCCATTGCAGAGGGAGAAAAATAAGACCCAAGAACTAATCTTTGAAGGACACTGAAATTGAAGATTAGGAAGAGGAAGAAGATAATAAATAAATGAGTTTCAGAAAGATGGAAAGGAATACCAGGAGAGAGAGTGGCCCGGTGGCCAAGGGAAAGGATGTCTCCTAGAGGAAGGGGCAGTCAAGGAGATTAAATGTCACAGGGACCTGGGGGATGATGAGGTGTTGATTTGGACAACCCAGAGGTCACTGGCAGATTACAAGGGATTTAAAAGTATTTAGTGATCACATAGAGGCAACATATTTAGATGTGGGGAGTTAAAGATTAAGTAGGGTGGATAAAAGCCAGTAACAGAATTTCGGAGCCAGCAGGCGCTGCAGACATAGAGAAACTTTAACACTGGGTATATTTTTGAGCCAACAGGGAAGGCTCCTGTGGGAAGGAAGAGGTTGAAGAGCACAGGGAAGGGCTGGAGATTGTGGCTCAGTTAGCAGAGTGACTGCATAGCATGCATAACGTCCTGGGTTCAATTCCCTGCACCACATAAAGTGGAGGATGGTGACCCAGCCCTTGGCCAACGAAGAGAGGAGAACCAGGAGTGCAGGGTCATCCTGGGCTACAGAGTGAGTCAGAGACAGGCTGTACTATATGAGACCCTGATTTTTTTTTTAAAAGGACAAGAATGAGATGGCAAGTGGGATATCTAAGATGTCAGAATTCTCAAGAAGAGCACAAAGGGCCTGAGCATAATGAGAAGCAGTGAAGAGACCTTTGATAGATAACATGTTAGAATCAGTCTCAGTGACCCATGCTATCCAGGGAGCAGAACTAGGGGGTTGCCTGTAGGATCCGTTGGGGATTTCTCTAGGTCAGTGGTTCTCAACCTGCCTAATTCTTCGACCCTTTAATGCATGTGGTGAGGCTCAACCATAAAATTGCTTTCGCTGCTACTTTATAACTGTAATTTTGCTACTGTTATGAATCAAACATAACTATCTTTTAAAGGTAGAAGTTTGCCAAAGAGGTTGCGACCCACAGGCTATGGAAAGCCATAGAATGGAAGCCTGACAAACCTTCCAAGAGTTCTGTGTAGTTAGGGAGACTTATTACTCTGAGCTTGAGTTGAAGCCAAGCCAGTGTCCACTGTTGAGGAAGAACGGTGAGATGCTTGGAAGAGGAGGCTGAAGGTGAAAGAGTAAATCAGCATTTTCGTTAGAGTGAATGTGTGGAGGGGTGTGTGTCAACCTCAGTCAGAGTGAATGAACTTGCCCTGACTCCATCGTCCAGGATGTACACTTAGTAAATGCCTGTTGAGTCTACTGTGTGTAAAGCACTGTGTGCTGGTCCTCTCTGGATTCAAGTTTTTAAGTGGAAACTGACAGGGGAACCCATGGCCTGGGTCACCTGGATGATGATCCTGCTATCGGTGAGAGATGAAGACAGGCATCCAGGCCCAGGTCTCCTCTCTGGTTTCATCTTGGCTTGGAGAAAGGGAATGGACAAGATGGGTAAGGCTGTGCCCTTCATTTCTACTTTGGGAGCCCCGGCTCCTCAGAATCTCCCTCTCTCACTTGCCTTCTCAGGAAGGCATTAGAGCTGAAGGTGTCTGTCTTCAGAATGTATTTACACTGTAGGGCCTGGTAATTCTTTCTTGTCTTACTTCTCCATCTCCCTGACAGCACTGTTCTTCATTTCCACTCCCTACCATAGTTCAGTCAGGAAAAGCTATCCTCATGTCAGTGGAAGACCAGGGCTCAACAGCTTGAACTGTCATTCCCCACCCCCCCTCTCCCCCCGAGACAGGGTTTCTCTGTGTAGCCCTGGGTGTCCTGGAACTCATTTTGTAGACCAGGCTGGCCTACGAACTCAGAAATCCGCCTGCCTCTGCCTCCCCAGTGCTGGGATTAAAGGTGTGTGCCACCACTGCCCGGCAGCAGCAAGGAGCCTTAACCCATCTGGTTTCAGCCTTCTTCTCCACTCTTGAAGGTGGTTTTACTTACAATCAAAGTTTCAGGTCCCTTCCACCTAGGGGGATATGCTTGTCACTTGTCAACTTATGTATTCACCTTCCCTCTCAGAGCAGCCATTCCTGAGCTGCTCAATTGTGAGATAGAAAACTTGTGAGGAGAACCAGAATTAAATCAGAAGTGCAAGTAACAATGTATTAAATCTCATTAATAACTAAATATAATTAGTTAATGAGTAGAATTTTATCAGAATTAAAGGGCCAAGAGATCAACTGTTCACATTTCCAAGGCCTTATAGTGGATTCTTCAGTCCAGTTTAATCTTCCTCAGCTAGTAGGGAGGGAGAGCTGCTTTCAGCTGCCTCGGGGGTGAGTATGCCCATGGGATTCTGAAGACACAGAGAAGACATTGTTGCCAGTGGGAGCCACCCTGGAAGTCTGTCTTTCCTGAGATGGTACAGTGTGGGGTGTAGGAAAGCAAGGTTGCCATGAATGAAGCCAGAAAGATTTTCCGGGACCCTGGTAGGCTTCCTGGCTCTCTGTAAGAGCATCAGGGAGCAGTAAAGGGCTTTTCTGCATCCACTCCTTCCCAAGGTTCTCCTTTGCATAGGCTCCTTGAGAGCTCTTACTTCTTCCCTCAGTTTGGAGTTTGCTAAGTACCTGTGAGTGTGGGCTATGTGCCAGCCTTTGGGAACAGAGAGCATATCAGAGACCTGCAGAATATAGGTGTGGTCTTCCTTAGGGACCCTCCACCCCTTTAGCTAAGGAGATTGAGGTGGATTCCAGTCAGGACATAATCGGAAGTGTGAAAACGCAACAGAATGAATTCTCTGGGAAGTTGAGTGAGTCCAAGGAGTGGAGGTATTTTACCTCCAAAGAGGGAGAGCTGAGGCAGATGTGGGGTCTCTAGCTCTCATAGACCCTGCCTAGGCCCTCCAAAGTCCTGGCAGAGCCACATGGTACAGGCAGGAATGGACTGACTGTGTTTCTGCCCCGAAGAGCTGACCTTCTATTTGGAGAGATGACTTGCACTGTAAAAAAATGTTACTAACACCCCCTGCAGCCTACACTCTGGTTGGTGCACAGAGGAGAGTTAGGAAGGTCAGCTCCATACACAGAGGGAGTCAGGCACACATGGAGGAGGCGGCAACCATCAGCTCATCTGCTTCTGGAGGGCAAGACACTGCACTTTTACTATTTCTCTTATAGACTTATAAATACGTAGGGATTTTAAAATTCATGGCTTTGTTTTCATTTCTGAAAATCAACCATGGTCCAAAAAAATTAAAAGGAAAATCCCAGAAATAAGCAATTCATAGATTTTAAGTAACTTTTTTTTTTTTTTTAAACAGAGTCTTACTATATGGTTTTGGCCTGGCTGGCCTAAGACTCACTGGTCTTGTGCTCTCAGAGATCACCTGCTTCTGTCTCCCAAAAGTAAGGATAGAAGGCAATGCCTGACCACTTTCTAATTGTTCTAGTTAGTTATTACTTTGATTGTTACTCTTTTCCTACCTTCCCCACACCTTTACAGTACTGGGGGTGAACGTAGGGTCTCATCCACAGAGTGCATACCAGTGGCAGGGTATGCACTCTGCCACTGAGCTAGATCCTCAGCTCACTGTGCCTAATTTAAAATTTTATCACATTTATTTATTTATTCTGTGTGTACGTGCACACATGTATATACATGCCTTGGTGCATGTGTAGAGGTCAGAGGACAACTTGTAGGAGTCTACCATGTAGAGTTCTGGGAGTCAAACTCGGGTTATCCAGGCTTGGCCATATCCTTTCCTACTGCGCCATCTTGTTGCCATCCCACGTCTTCCTTTTTTTTTTTTTTTTTTTTTTTTCGAGACAGGGTTTCTCTGTGTAGCCCTGGCTGTCCTGGAACTCTCCCTGTAGACCAGGCTGGCTTCAAACTCAGAAATCCACCTGCCTCTGCCTCCCAAATGCTGGGATTAAAGGCGTGCGCCACCACTGTCCGGCTTCCATCTCCCTCTTCACGAGGCAGGGTCTCAGGTAGCTCAGCCTGGCAAAACTATGTAGCCTAGGATGATCTTGAAGTGATCTTCCTACCTCCACCTCCCAAGTGCTGGGATTGTGTGTGAGAAGTTCCACACTTGGTTTGATGTGATACTGAGGATGAAACCCAGGGCTTTGCTCATGCTAGCAAAGGGCATCACTGTGCTTAATTTGCAAATTAAAACTGTATGGAGCCAGTGAGTTGGTTCAGCAAGGAAAATCATTTGCCACTAAGCTTGATAACCTGAGTTTCATTGCAAATTGCCTTCTGACCTCCACACATGCACCAACAAAGAAGTAAAGAAATAAAAATGTAAGAGGGTTATTATAGGTATGTATGTACAGAAAAAAACCACACCCTATATAGAATTCAGCACTATGTGGTTTCAGGCCTCCACATGGAACCTGAAACATATCCCCTGTAAGACCAGGGGGACTATTGTACTGTATTTGTAATACTTAGCATGGAGCTTGGCTCACTGGAGGCACTTAATAATGTCTAATGAATGAGCAGATGATTTGTGTAAGCAGAGTATCTACACGCATGGGGAAGCTCAGAGTTTTGCTCTGGCAGGAACAGGAGAAGAGCCACACTGGCTAGAATGGGGAGCTCATGTTCAGGGGAGACAAGGCCACCCTGATGGATGGGAGCCAGTTGGGAAGAGCCTTGAAGGCCAAGCTAAGAGGCTGTCTCCCTAGCCTGCTCTCCTTTTGACTAGGCCCACCCCCTTCTCCTCCCTCTCAGATATTTTTGGATCCTTCTAGAGCAGGGACAGCACTCTGAGTTCAAACAGGTGCGGGCAAAGCCTGGCCTGGCGGTTGGTGCTTACAGGAAGTGGGCTGTGCTGGGAGCTCAGCCCAGAACCAAGCCAGGGAAGAGCCCTGGGCCTTGGGAGTCCCCTCCTTCCTTCCCTCCTCCAGCTGGCCACTACCAAGCTGCAGCCCCTGGTCCTCCTCCAAATGACCGTTGGGTTAGAACCTAGCTGCCCAGTTGTCTCCAATAGAATTTTCCCTAGATGGCAATAGGTAAAAGTTTGACTGACAAAGCCAGACCCTTGGCTCCTCTTTCTGTCTCCTTTCTGTTAATAGTGTCTCTATATAGCTGGCCTTGTAGTAGCCCTCCTTCCTTAACTTCCTAAGTGCTGGGATTATACATGTGTACCACCTTGCTCATTCTGTACACATTTCTTTACCCATTAATTGGGGATAATAATACTTGAGCTATTGAGAACATGGAGGCTATGTGATGTGATTACAGTAAGAATAAGGGAGCAGGGGTGGGGATAGCTCAGTTGGTAAGTGCTTGTCTAACACATGTGAAGGCTGGGCTTCCAACCTAGCACCACATAATTGGTCATGGTAGTTCATGCCTGTAATCTTGAGAGGTAAACAGAGGCAGATCAGAAGTTCAAGGTCATCCCAATAGCCTGGGATATGTAGTGAGTTTGAGGCCAGATGGGGACATACAAGACCTTGTCTCAAAAAAAAAAAAAAAAAAAAAAAAGCCCATCCCAGCATTCAAGAGGCAGAGACAGGATGATATCCATGAGTTCGAGGCCAGCATGCTCTACATAGTGAGTTCCAGGACAGCCAGAGCTACATAGCAAGACCCTTTCTCAAAATAAATTCTTTGATAGTGCATGATTTTTTTTAATGTTAACAAGTCTATGACAGTGGTGCCACGTTCTCTCTGTTGAGCATATGTGCTGTCACTTGACATGTGCTGCTAGCTTCCTCAAATATCATAGGACAAGAACAACTGAGGGACTCTATCAGCATTTCACTCCCACTAGGGCTGTTAATATCTTCAGGATTCTCTGTCCTCAAAAGAGCTTACAAACCAGGAGAGGGGTTAGTCCGTACTCATGAGATGAACAGAGAGCCATATAAGGTAGATGGAATCAGGGGCTAAAAATAAGTAGCTGGAGAGGGAGCGAGCAGTGAAGGGGAAACATTTGTCAGACAGGTTCTGTGGCTGGGAGGGGTGTTCAAACTTGGCTTCAGAGCATGTGATGCCAGGACGGCCGAGGTAGGGACTGGGGCTTGGAACTAGTGAAGTCACATTTGGCTGAGTGTGGGAGAGTGTTTGGCAGATTTCAGAAGCCAGGCTTAGGTGTTGGTTCCTATATCATTTTCCTGTGGTTGCTATAACAAGTTACCCCAAACTTGATGGCTTAAAACATTAAAAAAAATGACTGGATGTAGGGGTGCACAACTTTAAATGTAGAACATGGGAGGCAGAAGCAGGTGTGTGTGTCCAAGGCCAGCCTAGTCCACATAGTTAGACCCCATCTTAAACAAAACAAAACAAATCCCATGAAAGTATTCTTGCTCAGTTATAGTGTAGAAGTCTAAAATCAAGGCACTGGTAAGGCTATACTTCCGAAGGCTCTTGTGGAGGAAACTGTGCTTTTCCCAACTTCTTGTAATTGCCAGTAATCCCCAGCTTTCCTGGCTTCCAGTCTCACTACTCAAAATCTCATCTCTGCCTTCCTATGGCCTTCTCCCAGTCTGGGCTTCTATAGTTTTTCCTTCCATATAAGGATATTAAAAACATTGGGTTTAGGGCTCACCCTAACTTACATGACCTCGTCTTAACTAATTACATCTTCAAAAATCATATTTCCAAATAAGATCACATTTTCTTTTTTTTTTTTAAAGATTTATATTTATTTACTATAATTAAGTACACTGTAGCTGTCTTCAGACACCCCAGAAGAGGGCATCAGGTCTCATTATGGATGGTTGTGAACCACCATGTGGTTGCTGGGATTTGAACTCAGGACCTTTGGAAGAGCAGTCAGTGCTCTTAACAGCTGAGCCATCTCACCAGCCCCAAGATCACATTTTCAAGTCATGGCGGACACAGATGTTGAGAGGACATCCTTCAACTCACTATAATTTCTTAACTGTGAACCTCAAAATGTCTAGTAGCTGTGATCTCCAAATGTTTAGCTCTCATGTCTTTTGGGCAATACACTTCTGCTGAGCAGAGGGCACCTCTTGTCTTGATCTGCTACTCCGGTGGCCCCCACAACAACCTGATGGATAATTTGGAGCTCTGCTGACACACCCAGAGGGAACATGTTAAATGGATGTATATAGACAGCTGGTTGGAGCAGAGAATTCCAGGAGCAGCCGCCCAGCTTACAAGGGTACTGTGGGGAGGGGGACTGCCCGGATATACTTCAGCCATGGAGCAAGTTAAGGTGGGAGGTCCTGGGGAAGGAGAACTGGCTTTTGGATGACTAGTGCTAGACAGAGCAAGGACCCAAGGTTGGAAATGTACGCACAGCTTGCTTTCTGTGCGAGACCCTGTATCAGCCCCCTGGTCGCAGCCCTTGTGTGTTGTAGACCCAAGCAAGGGATACATGGGATGTGGACATCCTTACAATCTTTTGCAGAAGCTGCTCGAAATAAACTTCTGAATGACCACCCTGGGAGGTCCCGCCATGCTCATAGGCCTCCTGTCAAGTAGCAGAGGTTTGCTATAGAAGCGTAGAAGAGTAGAAGAGTTGGGGCTCCTCACAGTGGGTAGCAGAAATGCCCAAGTCTAGGGCATCTGGGCAGTTGGAGAAGGTAGCTAGGCACTGTGGCACATTCTGGTTCTAGAGGAAATGGGTTAAGAGGATTACTTTCAATTTCTGTCCAGTCTAGGCCTTCAGATCTTTTCATACATATCCATCACTGAATTGAAGAGATGGCTCAGTAGTTAAGAGGAACATTTGCTGCTCTTTCCAAGGACCTTAATGTGGGTCCCAGTACCCACATAGTCTGTAACTGCTTATAATTCCGGCTCCAGGCTAGCCAATGCCCTTTTTTTGGCCTAATGAAAGGCCTAGTAATCCTACCAAACACTCCCCCACACTCAGCCAGATGTGATTTCACTAGTCCTAAGCCCCGGTCCCTGCCTTTACAGTCTTAGGCACTGCACACTCTGAAGCCTAGTTTGCACTTTAGCTCTCTCCTACCTTTTTAACCACATCACGGCTCCTCACACACTTGGCTTGTCTCCCACAGTGTCTGACCACAAATAACCTCACATCTCAGAGCAACTACTCAGAGCCTGTGTTGTCCAGTTTCTTCTCAGGCATAGAAACTGATGCTGGGTGGTTAGGTCTGGCCTTCTGTCTACTCATCTCCCCCTCTAATCAAATTTTAATGTCTTCAAGGTGAGAAGATTTTGTTCAGCAATTTAACTCAATGGTTATTACATGGTAAGCTAGGAAGGCAACTCTCCTAGGACCCTTTAGTCACATGAGAACTAGGCCTGTGGAGGCTAAGCACTGGCATTAGGACACAGCCACTCTGTGGTCTTCTGGTCTTCTGGAACTACTTGATGCTTAGAAGAAGAGAGGCCTTTCATTTTGTCACCATCTCCCCCATTTTCCATCCAACTATCTGTTTCTATCCATTCATTTTGTATCCAACCACACAAATAGCTATTCTAGGTGCCAAGGAAACAAATCCCAAACAACAAGAAACTACATAAATTATGCAGTGTATTAGTGCTGTTGTAATATATTTAATAACTTTGTTAATTTTTTTTAAAGAATTACTTATTTTATTTATATGAGTACACTGTAGCTGTTTTCAGACACCAGAAGTGGGCATTGGATCCCATTATAGATGGTTGTGAGCTACCATGTGGTTGCTGGAAATTGAACTCAGGATCTCTGGAAGAGCAGTCAGTGCTCTTAACTCCTGAGCCATCTGTCCAGCCCAACTTTGTTGATTCTTATTATGTCCCAGCCACCTGTCAATAATCAAGTCATAGTCATATCAATTTATTTAGTTGTACAGTTTCTGGGCAATTACCCCTAAACTATTTATCTGCACTAGACTGGCTATTTCCCAGCTCTGCTCCCCAAGTTCCTTGCTGTTTGAGGCTCACCTGGGTTGTTTCTGTTCCATCAGTCTGTCCTCACGATGTATTTCTCTCCCTTGGCTATGGGTTCCTGGTCCAACCTCCTGCTCTCTTCATCTTTCTCCTTCTCCTCTCTCTCCTCCTGGTCCCTAACTTTGACCTCCAGCCTGGTAACCAAAGCCTACCTATATTTTCCGGAGTAGTCAGCTGCCAGCCACTTTTATTTAAACAGTGAGAGAAGATTGGTAAGAAAAGTTTAGACAACTTATTTTGGTGTATGTGAGAATGTACTCGTCAGGACTGCAACCAAATCTTGGGGGCCAGTTTTTAGGAAATGAATACAAAGCAGTACCAGGCCAACCCCTAACATATTAGAAAATAGTGAAGTAAAATGAAATGAGGGAGAAAAAAAACAGAGGCTAAGTGGGAGACAGTCTTCATCGAGGTGGCTGGAGTAAGCCTTACAGAGATGCAACAGCAGAACAAAATTGTTTGGGAAGAGCATAAGGGCATATGAAGCACAGTGAGCCAGGAGGGACACAGAGGTGGTCCAAGAAGAACAAGAGTTCCCAAATATCTGTTTGAGAATGGGACAAGGTGGCATCAGAGAAGAGACGAGGTCACAGGGGAAGCAGGGCAGAGGTGTGGGCCTCTAGGTCACTCACTGTAGGGCTTGGGCTTTTCCTTTGCATATGATAGGAGGATCTGGAGTTGATGCATTGAGGATGGACTTCGCTCATTTCTCCGGCTATGTGGCACACTCAGGGGTATGGAAAGGGTGGCTGTGTGGTCCTTGTTTAGATGGCCTTTGAGAAACACTGGCTGGAAAGGAGGCTTATTGTCATGTGCTCTCAGTCAGGTCTCATAGTGTGTGGATAGCTGCTAAGTCTCCGCTAAAAATCTGTCGTCTCTCTGAGGACACAAGTGACAGGTACTTCAGGAACACAGAACAGATACTCCTAAGTAAGTTTGAGGATTGGGGAGGAAATTCCTAGGGGATGAGCTTCAAAGCTGAGCCCTGAAGTATGGTCAGGACTTGGCCTTGAGACAGGGAGCAGCAGTGAGACAGGGGACTGGCTAGAAGTGCGGGTGACATGAAGAATCGCTCTTCAGGCATGGATGGCAAACATCTAAAGAAGTTTTGGATACAGACCCTTTCCTGGAGATATCAACCTGGAAGATAGGTCACCACCACAGGGAGCAGGGGTTGTGTCTTGTCATACCCCTCACTGTGGTCTAGACATGAGTAATGGAGGCCAATCCATGTGGCCTGAAGACATTGTGAGGGGGTGTGGTAGGAGATATGGCCAGCAAGAGGAACAGGTAAAGCTGGGACCTATAGGAAAGCAGAAGGGAGTTCGAGGCATAAAGGCCACCATAACATTTGTGATGAGATAGATTTAAACAGGCCCTAACCCAAGTGCCTGGTTTTTCAAGTGCCTGTTTTTTTTTTTTTTTTTTTTTTGGGGGAAGTGGGGTCATTGTGGCTCTTGCTAGTTGGATTCTTACTCGAGAAGGGTAGGCTCTATGTCCAACATGGTGGCTTCCCTCTGGAAAGAGAAGGAGGAGAAGGTCATGTGAAGATGGAGACAGAAGCTGAAAGAGGAAGCTGTAAACCCAGGGATTGCCTGTAGATACAGGAGGGAGGGAGGCCAGGCAGGCTCTCTCCTATAGGGCTCAGAGGAAGCAGGGCCCAACTGACGCCTTGATTCATACTCTGACTTTTGGAACCATTAGAGAATGAATTTTTATTCATTTGCTTTCTCTTTTAAAAAATTTATTTTTACTCCTGTGTGTGTGTAATTGTATTCTACATATAGGCGGGTATCTAAAGAATGAGAAGGGGTTGTCAGATCCTCTGGAACTGTAGGAGGCAGTTGCAAGCTGCTCAGTACTGGTGCTGGGAACTCAACTCCGGCTCTCTCTGGAATAGCGGCAAACACTCTTAACCGCACAGCCATCTCTGGAATCCTTTTTTCTTCTCCCTCCCCCTCCCCCTTTCTCTCTCTTAGATAGTGGCTCCTGTCGCCCTTACAGGTCTGGAACTCACTATATAGCTATAGATGACCTTGAACATTTGATCCTCCTGCCTCTCTCTTGAGAGTTGGAATTTTGTGTAGTGCCGTGGATTAAATCTAGAACTTTATGCATTCCACGCAAGCACAACACCCTGAGATATGTCACTGCCCCTGAATATACCTCTGAAGCTGCTAAATTTGTGGTCCTTTTTTTGGTGACCTTAGGAACTAATGCAGGATTGTATTCAGGCTTTGGTGCAGGGATTTGGCTGATGTCCAAGATGGACTGAGAGGACCCTAATAGCAGGTTGAGCTATAACCTGTGGTTATGGCGTGTTCATCCCCTCAAATCCAGCTTTGTGGCCTTCAGCATTGACTGGGGAGGGTCAACCTGGATCAGGCAGTGTAGAATGTGCACTCACTCTAGCCCTGCCCTTGGCTTTGACCTTCCTCCCCTAGAGTGAGCCCCTTAGGAACTAAGGAATATATGGCCATCTATGGCTCTGTTTGGCCAAAAACAAGGTACGTAACTGATTAAGGGCTCTCTGGTGACAAGAACCACCTCTGGTTTCGGTATTTGAAAGCTGAGGTGGGGATGCCTAGAGCTCAGGCATAGTGACACTTAAAGCCACTGGAGAAGGAGGCTGTTTTTGGATTGATCAGCTATAAAGACGCCTTCCTGCAAGGTTAGCAGAGAGGGAGTCGTGCAGAAAGCTAGCCTGAGGCTCATTTTCCAAGGGGATGTCCTTTGTGTCTGAGGTGCTGGGTCTTGGCCACTTGGGAAAAATCTCAGATTTTGGAGTGTTCCACTTTAGGTAGCCTAGGGGTGTCAGAATGCTTGTAACATTCCAGGCTTGGAAGGGAGAATTCGGGGCAATGGTTGGATCTGCTCTAGAGCAGTCGTTCTTAACCTGCAGCTTGAGACCCTTTGGGAGACTGAAGGACTCTTTCACAGGGGTCACCTAAGACTATGAGAAAACTCAGATATTTACAGTATGAGTCATTAACTAGCCAAATTACAATCATGAAGTAGCAACGAAAATAATCTTGTGGTTGTGGGTCACCACAGCATGAGCAACTGTGTTAAGGGACTTGAGCATTAGGAGAGCTGAGAACCACGGCTCCAGAGGCTCTGGGAGCTGGCGCTCTCCAGGCAGTTCCTTTGTTCCTGTTACCAGACTTATGATGACGGGCGAGACATCAGATTCCATTAGCCACTACAGATTCCACCTCAGCTCTTTGCGGCTGGAGAGAAGGAGCTCTAAGTAGAAAGACCTTCTCTAGCTTCTTGACTGAATTCCCAGAACACGGGGGTCCAAAGGAGCAAGATGAGGGACAAGCCTTGCACCTCTTGTCCAAAGCTAGCTCTGTTGTAATCACTCAGTGCATTTGGGGTTTGGCCAGGTATCATTGCTCTTCTAGGAGATAATGACTGTTATAGCTAACACTCATTGGATGTTCTTAAACATCATTACGATGCTCCAAAGGGGTCACCAAAGCAGGGTACTATGCTCTGCATTTTGTCAGTATATCAAGGGGCAGCCCAAGGTCATGTAGATGGTGAAAAAGCAAAGTCCAGGGCCCAGGACTCTGGATTCCCAACTGCACCTAGAAGAGATTGGTCTTTTGACTTTCAGCCTGTGAGGTGTGGCAAGACAACACTGTGGTTCCGGCCCAGACTGGGAAGGTATTAGATCTGTGTACCAAGCTGGGGAACCAAGCAGACTTCCTTTAGCCTCCTTAGATTGGGAAAGAGGCAGGTCTGGTCTCATTGCTCCCTTCATTTCGAAGCCCCAGTAACTCTAACCCAAGGCATCTTGGCTCACACTTGGTCTTTCCTCCTGGCATTCAAGAGTTAAACCCTCAATTCTACCAGGATCTTTCCATGCAGACCCTAGGGAGGTACAATTTCTTCAGACTAGGAGGTGGACAAACAGGGGAATCAAACTCCAGCCTGTCTTCCTCAGACTCCACCCTGCATTCATTCCCTCTTTCTCGTCTTGGCCTACCTGCTTAGTCCTTCCAAAGTGAGGACATAATTACCCACTGACTCTCATGAGGATATTTATGCTGATCTCTGGAAAAGCAACTTTCAGTAGAGCATCTCTTCTATCAGTTCACTCTAGGCAGCAGGACTTAATCTTTTTTGTTTGTTTGTTAACAGGGTCTTATGTAGCCCAGGCTGGCCTCAAACTCCAAGACCTTGAACTTCAGATCCTCTTGTTTCCACTTCCCAAGTACCTGAATCATGAGCATGAGCCACTACATTTGGCTTATGCAGTCCTGGGAATTGAACCCAGGGCTTTTGTGTGTGCTGGGCCAGCACTCTACTATCTGAGCTACACTCCCAGATCAGAACCTAATGTTGTGCTTCCCTAGAAATATTCATCTTTCAAAATGAGTAAGCAGGTCGGGTATGGTAACACAACCTCTAATACCACTACTTAGGCTAAGCAGAAAGACTGCTGTGGTTTGAGGTCAGGCTGGGTTGTATAGTACCAAACCACAACCTAGAACTATATAGCAGAACCTTGGCTTCAAAAACAGTAAGCTAGGCAGTGCAGACAAATGCCTTTGACCCCAGTTCCTGGGAGGCACAGGGAAATCTCTGTGAGTTCCAGGGCATCCAAGGTGACACAGAAAAAGAAACCCTGACTCAAAAGACCCCAAACAAAAAAGCAAACAAACAAAAACCAAAACCACACAAAAACTCAAAAACCAACTGTCTGGGCCTGGTGATGTATGCCTGTGATCTTAGCACTTGGGAGAGAAGCAAATGGATTAGGAGCTTACGACCAGCTTTGGCCACATAATGAGTTTGAAGCCACACCACACTATCTGAGAACTTATTTCAAAGACAAATAAACAAAAACAAAAACCCAACTAGCCAACTAACCATCTACAAACCAAAAATGAACAAATGTGTACATCATGAATCCTCCTGGCATCTACCACAAGCCCTACATATCTGTCAATGGTTAGAGGAGTTATAGCAATTTCTCTGTACTATCTCTCAAACCAAATATTCATAGGAACTAAGTATCGGGTGGAAAATAAAATTATCCTGTCAATTCTGTGTATTTTATAGGTTAAAAAAAACACGTGTGTTTAAGTCTTTGATCTTTTTCAAAGGGAGAAGAAGTAAGTGGGCTAAGAATTCCCTGTTCTGAGGCAGAGGCGGAGGATCTCTGAGTTTGAGCTAGCCTGGTCTACAAAATGAGTTCCAGAACAGCCATGACTACACAGAAAAAGCCTGTCTTAAAAAGTAAACATTAAAAAAAAATAAGGAAGATGGGGAGGAGGATGAGAGGGAGGAGGAAGAAGAGGAAGAGGAGGAGGAAGAAGAGGAAGAAGAGGAAGAGGAGGAGGGAGTGGAAGAAGTAGCAGCAGCAGAAGTTCTAAGCCAAACACAGCTCTGTCATTGGCTAAGTGGAGGTGAGAATGAGGATTTGGCTTGGCACAGAGACAATTTAGACACTGCATGGAGCTGGGTTCTAGAAGCAGATGCTGTCAATGACTCTTGTGGTCTCAAGGCAAGTGCTTTTTAGAATTTTTCTTAGTGAAGTTAGAGTAAGCAGTTGGTCACTCAGATGATTCTCTGTGATTGCTGCCTTTGCTGTTGTGTCCTGTTCCCTCACCAAATCATTGAGGGGCTAGAGTCCTGCCAGGGACAAGCCATACTGGTGGGATTAGCCTTGACTTTAGAGACTTGGCCATGAAGCCAAAGAAAACTGCCACTGCCTCTTCTATTAGACCCCATCTCCTTTGTCTGAAGGAGGGCTAAAGGCCAAAGGATGGCTAGAGACTGGTTCTGGGTCCTGGGAGGATGTGGACAACGTTCCTCTGGCAGAAACTTCTCTGTTAAACCTTAAATGGCATCAGCTGGCAGCTACATTGTTTGATGAAGTCTTTACCTGGAATGGTGAACAGTCACTCTGTAGAATAAGGTAAAATAAATTAACAAATAAGTAAAATGAATACATTAATGAAGACTACAGAAGAGGCTGCTGGTCCATGTCTGCCCAGCCCAGCAGTGTCCAGAGACAAGATGTGGAAGAAGGGTCAGTGGAAGGTAGAGGGTGTAAGACAGAAGACAGAAAGTAAGAGAACAGCATCAGCATCATGGGTTCTAAAGTTTCCCTGGTCCCTTTGGATGCTTCATGAGCCCATGAGAAGCGGACATGTAACGGCTGGTGGGCCTTGGAACTCCTGTATGCTCCAAGGCCAGCACGTCCTGATAACGTGTCGAACCAGGAAAGGGTTTCCCCTGGCATCTCTATTACTATAGATGGCTCATTTGCATATGTAGATATGAGTGGTGGTCAAAAAGAATTGCAGTGCTGAGGAAGATTTAGCACTGAGGGTCACAGGCCTTGGTGTTATGTAGAGTTTTCTTATAAAACACAACTATATACTGACCCAACCCCAGAGCTTGGAATCAGTGCTTGAAAAGCTTTGCAGGTGTGGTCACAGCATTCTCAGGAAGGCTCCATGAATGGTTTGGGAAACACATGCCTCATATTTCCTGTGTCTGCCTCCTCATTTCAAGAGAGATTGATAAACCTTGTCTTTTCTACCTGAGAGGGCTGTGAGGACCCCCAGCTCTCTCACAGCCATGGGGACGAGACAGGATCTAGCCCAGATCTTTGCACTCGTGGATCAGACAAGGACCAGAAAGGAAGGGTTGTGATGGCCGCTCTTCTTCCTCCCTCCCCACTCTATAGGCAGTGGGGCGGACATTCTGAGGCAGGCGAGGAAAATGAGGAGGACTTAGCTCTCGGCTATTTCATCTCCCTTTACCCTTAGCTACTTCCTGGAACCCAAGCAGGTAAACCTCAGAGTTTCAGTGGGGACACTAGACTGAAGGCCACAGACCAGGGCTCTGTCCCAGCCTGACCTTGTTCTCTGGCCAGGAGGGCTTAAGGGCTGGCCTCCTTTCCACTTGGACTCATAAGGCCCTTGGAAACTCATCAGTTCTCCAAGTCCACAGAAGGTACTGTGGAACCAGGGAGGAGCAGAGGAAGCCAAGTTAGAGTGCTTGATTCTGGGGCAAAAAGAGAAGGACCCAGCAGTAAGTAGGAGCTATTGCTGGGATGAGGGTTGGTAAAGCAGCGATAAGCTTAGATTCCCCAAGAGGGTTGATGGTAGGGGGTGCCCAGAAAGAGGTAGTACTGCTTGTGCCAGGTTGTGCCTGAGTGTGAGTGAGCTGGGGCCCAGCACGTCAGGGGATGAGCTGGGTGGGGGCCTGCTATTCATGTGCCTTGACATCAGTGCTCAGGCCTGGCCAGAGCTGAGGTGGCTGTGTTGGGAGTGGTTCATACTTCACATCCTGATAGGGAACCACACTCATTCCACTAGAGCTCAGCCCACCAGGGATCCTCTGTGTCCTCTCATCCCTCTTTCCTTGGGCACCAACAAGCTGGGGGGGGGCGGAGGAAAGAAAGGACTCTGGCCTTGGGTCTCAAGGAACTGAGCAACAGATGTGCCTCCCACCACAGACTCGAGTCCAGGGCTTCCTGAGATTCAGCCCTGGGAGCCCCGACTGAACAACTGCTTTCACTGGATCCTCTCAATGTGGAGGGGCTGGGAGCAGAAGGCTTGGGGTTAAACATAGTTTTCTTTGAAGCTGCAGTGGTTTGTAACTTTGTGTGCTGGGATTACTGAAGACACTAGTGTGGTTGCTGGGGCTGCACCTTGGATAATTTATATGTGAAGGGGAGGAACTAAGAGTAAAGAGCAAGGTGATTCCATGTGTTGAAAACCATAGGGAAGGGAGAGGAAGCGGTGGAGACCAGATCCATAGTTACCATGCAGATCTACGTGTCCTGACTGTAGTTACCGTGCGGATCCACGTGTCCTGACTGTAGTTACTGTGCGGATCCACGTGTCCTGACTAGTACTCGAGATCTCTGAGGCAATGCTGAGGTAGAGGCTGGTTTCTGGGCCACAATTTGAGCAGTGATAACCCTGCTCAGAGGTCAGGCAATGTCCTTTCCAAAGCCCCCCCAGCCTGTTACTAGCTATGTGACACCTGTAGGGCCCAGAACCTATAAAAGAGACATAAGTAATACTTGTTTTTCAGAAGCAATTAACTGTAAGCCTCTCACGAGACTGAGTTGTTTCCTACTGCCTGACATGGTAAATAATTCTGTGAATGTTTATCATATATATTTATACATCTTGTTGCCCAGAGGTTAAACCAAATTCCTGCCCAGCTTCTTCTCAGGGACTAGGGAGCTAGAAATGGAGGGGAAGGAATCGGGGTAAGTAATATTTAGCTCCCCCTGCTGTGACCAAGGGACCAGGAATTCTTACAGGTACCTACATTTAAATGTAGACTTCTAGAACTTTCTATAGGGCATCCACGGGTCATAAGCACTGGGAACACGCAATTAAAACACAAATTCTGCTATCCAGGAGCCAGGTACATAATCCTGGAAAGGAGACAAATGTAGTCAGGGACTGGGATCCCCACAAGAATGTTCCTGTGTCCCCTGAATACATCATGGACTAAGAGTTGACAGTTCTGTGTTCTAGTCACCTCTTAGTCACACGGGGCCCTGTGTTTGTGGCAAAGCAAAGATCATTACCAACTTTTAGGTCTAGAATCTTCCAGACAAGATGAGCGAGCTCATAAATAGCTGTGTATACTAGTGTGCTTGGGGTAAAGTTGTATACATTTGTATATAAGGCTCCTCTATAATAAGTGCCCCAGAGCTTCCCACCCTTCAGGAGCTGGTGAAGTTGACTAATCGTGGGAGCTAATGAGAAAATGCTCATTCCTGAAGGCTGGAGACTGCCCCTGCCTTTGAGAACTGGTAAGGGGCAAGACACCTGGGATGACCGTTCTTCACTTCAATGAAGGAGTTGATGCAAGCACTAGGCTTTGTCTAAGAGAGGGTGTCCTTTTCCAGCACAGAGGTAGAGAAGTCTTGGTCACACTGAAGTGGGAAGTCCTCATCCCACCCCTTCCCATGGGGTTGCAGTTTCCCCCCGCAGGCCTCCTCTTCAAGCAGATCCTAGTTTGGGAGAGAAGATCAGAAGGGTTAGGCCAAGCTTTGCTTTGCACCCCACCTTTCCAAAAATACCCAACTCGGCCCTTGGTGGCAGTCTCTGGCATGGACTGGACCCCTGTTTGTTCTGTTCTCCCTGTGCCCTCTGCTCTGTGGGTACAGTTGCAGGACCTTAGAAGGGGATCCCCTCAGAAAGGGTTGGCTGAGGCCACTGGGAAGCCCAAGCCCTGCCCATTTTGGATGTCTCCTCCTCAGGCCCTGTTTCTTCTAATCTGAGGTAGGGAGGCCAGCAAATGCCTGCCCTTAAGGGGACAGGGTTAGATGTGTGACTTAATAAAGCTGAGAGCCACAAGTAATCCCCTAAGTACTTCGCCTTGTAACCTAAGATTATCTGGCCTACAAACACCTGTTTTCACTCCTTTGCTGACAGTAGTATAAAAAGCTGGTTAATGACTCTAGGAACCGACAAGGAAAGGAATGCACTCACATTTGTCCTATCTTGGAATATCTCCTCAGGAGCCAGGTGGCACGTGCCATGCCCGCTCCAAGGTTGAGGAAGGACTGGAAGGGGTCACCCAAGTTTCTATCCATAGATAGTCATTAGGACCCTGGGGGAAAGACTTGAAGGTCAGGGTCAAGCCTTGGCAGTTCTTGGGTTACTACAGCAACTAACACCGTTCATGGTGGACAGCAGGCCAATCCTTTAAATCCCTACTCTGTAGACCCTACAGGCTTGGAGGGAGGCAGGCGATCCAGAGGACCCGAGCTGGGAGGCATAACACTGGATTCCAGGCACATATGGAGCTTCCTGCAGTGGGAGCTAAATTGCTATAGACTCTTGAGAAGCAGGGCAGTGCCAACCCTGTGAACTGACTAATCATGTTCTAATCATTTAGAACTGCAAGTCTCTGCTTCGGGTGGCACAGAAGATGTTGGCAATTTGTTGGAGAATCATTTCTCTGCTGGAGACGCAAGTCTAGAGGAGAAAGAAAGGGCGCTTTATGCAGATGCGGCCCCTGGAGACAAGAACCTACTCCTTCACTACCCAGACGGCAGGGAGGCTGACAGCCTGGAGCAGACTCCTGCAGGGGCCCCTTCCACTGCCAACGGCCAGGGCTCTGAATCCGAAGCTAGCCTGTCCAATACCTCAGCTGCGGAGTCAGCTCCACCTGGGCATGCTGAAGGGCCTGGGGAGGAAGAGGAGGGTGCACATGCAGCAGGCACCCTTCCTCCAGGAGGGGTTGAGGGGCCAGAAGAAGAAAGGCCAGAGTTCAGTTCTGGAGAGGAACCAGGACAGGAGGAGGCCAGGGTCGGGGTCCCCACAGAGGGGGCTGCCAGTATGGGGGCAGAAGTACAAGAGGGAAGTAGTGGGGTCCCTGAGGAATTACAGGGACTCTTAGGAGATAGGCCTATGAAAGAAGCAGTAGGGACAGCAGAGTCTGTAGCCACCTTCACAGAGGGTGAAGAGGCTGAAGGTGAGAGCAACACAGGCTCTGGTCACCAATCCACAGAGCTAGATGGAGCCCAGGATGCCATACCTTCTGGAGATGATTTGGAAGCCAGGGAGGGAGCAGAGGCTAAGTCCCAGGACCACTCCCTGCAGTCAGAGGGTACAGCCATCCCAGAGCCTGGTCACCAGCCCACAGAGCTACATGTAATCTCTGACATGGCATCTTCTGGAGTGGGGGCAGAAGAAGAAGGTGCAGAAGAATCAAAGGCTGAGGTGGATACAGAATCTGGGGAGAAGGCTACAGGCCAGGTGTCAGGGATGTCCGAGGAGGGCCTGGCTGAGGCCTCCTCTGAAGAAGAGGGTGGTGAAGAAGATGGAAGTGAGGACGAAGGGTTTCCATCTAAAGAAGAACCTGGAGAAGACAGTGGTGATGGAGCTAGCTCAGAAGAAGAGGGGAGCACTCCTGGGGAGGCTGGAGAGCCCCAGAAAACACCAAGAGCCACAGGACATGAGGAGGAAGGGGCCCAGCTCGATGTGGAAGATTTGAACACAGGGCCTGAGGGCAGCAAGATCCAGGACACGGAAGCAGAGGCATCCGAAGAGAGACAACAGGGGAGAGGGAATCCTGTAATTGCTCATCGGGGTAGGAATTGATTCCTCAGGCCAAGGACTCCCCAGCCCATACACTGTTTACGGAAATCTGCACATTGTGGGACAGACAGGGTGGGTGGGAGAACCCCTGCTTAGTTCTGGCTCTCAGATCAGTCCAGATAGTCCACCGAGGCACATCCTTAGCTGCTTGCCTTCTGTGTAGATGGCTCCAGAAGGACCTGGCCATTTTCAAGGAGATTCCTCTTTAGAGCTGCTAGGTGTGGATCACTCTTCAGGACAAGGGACTGATTTTAAATTTATGGTCCTGAGGTGGGCCGCTGGAGGGAAGTGTAGGGAATGGGAGGGCAGCTTAGGCGTCCCTCTTCTGTGCCAGAAGCCACATCTGCTCCTGAAGACTTCCTACATGAGGTGTAAAAGTCAGGAATCAAGGGGCCAGGATCATGATGTGAGAGCTCAGGCTGACTGCAACCTCCAACTGCTCTCAAATGCTCCTCGGGTGTAAAGCAGCCTCCTGAGGACAGGGAAGGAGAAAGAGAGGGGCTGAGCCACTGGGCAGCATCTGGGGTGATCTGGTTAGGACCTGCAGAGCTCGTGTGATATGGGTGTGGATAGAAGAAACTGGCTTTCAGGGCAGAGGCTGGGTCGTTCGTTCACTTTTCCAGATACATTCCTTATAGAGTTCCTTAAGCTACTCCCTCCAGCTTGAGACAGGAGCTTATGTATTTCAGGCTGGGCTTGAACTCATTATATAATGGTCAAGGCGGCCTTGAGCTTCTGATCTTCCAGCCTCAGCCTCTAGAATGCTCTGATGTACCACATCACATGTGCCACATCACATGTACCACATCACATGTGCCACATCACATGTGCCACATCACATGTGCCACATCACATGTACATCACGTGTACCACATCACATGTGCCACATGCCTGGCTTCTTACAGAACTTAATGTTCCTGTTCTCTTTCTATACTTATTCTTTCTACAAGGAGGTAGAGCTGCAAGCAGTAAGCTTTTCTTATCATATCTGGATCTGGGAGCAGGGATTGCCTAAACACTGCACATGCAGACACTGGCCTCCCTCTATCCACAAGCCTGTCACACTCTACTAATCTCAGATCCCTGAAGAGGCAGCTTTGCTAGAAACGAGTGACCTCAGGGGTTGGGGAACATGAACAACATCCTTCTCGGACTCATCAGTTATGGGCATCTCTTGTTTGCTTGGTCAGTGGTACAGCTGACCTGTTGGTGGTTGTCAGCACACACATACACCCACACGCCTGCACTGGGTCTTTCCATTCATTTCCAGTAAATGTTATTTTGATAAGATGTTCATTCAGTTGGTCTTATGTGTGAGCAGAGTCTCCCAATAGCTTGCTTTGCCCTGGAATAAAGTGTGAATAAAGTGTTGGTCTTTAAAGATGTCTGTCAGCTCCTGGAGCACCCAGCCCTCTCCTTGTCAGGCAACCTATGTGGCCCATCATGGAAAACTACTTTCTTTTCTTTACTAACTGTAGCTCAACAGCAGATGTCAGGGAAGGGTTCTCTGGCTTCCCCTGCTAAACCTACAAACACTCTTCCTAGACCCTCAGAGCTACCTTCCTTACTACTCAAAATGACCACATATTTTAAAGACAGTTCATCAACTCCTTCCCATTAGACCGTAGGACAACTCCCTAAAGGCATAGGCTGTGACTGTGTAGGCATTACTGCATTGCCTTGGCATGTGACAGGTGTCCGATTTGTTTTATTTTTTGAAACAATGTCTTTCTATCCAGCCTGGGTCAGCCTGGACCTTAAAATTCACTTTTCTTGCATCTCAAGTGCTAAGATCATAGGCATGTGACATCAATTTCTGTGCTCAATGCAGCTAAAAAAAATAACTACAGTGAGTGGGGTGGGGTGATAGTTCATCATCATCCTGGTTTGTTTCTGTTGTGATAGAACACCACAAACAACTTGAGGAGAAAGGGAGTTGCTTGGTTTATAGCTTACAGTCTATCTACTTGAGGGAAGCTGAGGCAGGAACTGAAGCAGAGACCATGGAGGAACACTGCTTAATGACTTACTCCCTCTGCTTTGCTCGGCCTGCTTTCTTATCTAGCCCAGGCCCATCTGCCTAGGAATGACGCCACCCACAGTGGGTGGAGCCCCTACATTAATTAAGGGAATCAGGACGAATGAGGCTCAGGTGACACTGATGCATAAAGTTGACACTAAAACCAACCGTCACAAACAGTAAAATGCTCACTTCACAACTGTGAGGACCTGAATTTGATCTCCAATACCCACAGAAAAAGCCAAGTGTGGTGTTGTGCATTTGTAATCCCAACACTGGTGAGGAGGGACACACAGATCCCTGGCTATTTAAGCCTAATGGGTGAGCCCTAGGTACCAGTGACAGACCTTGTCAAAAGTAGAAGACAGATAAGTACACAAGGTGGATAGATCTGGAAGAATGACACCACAGGTTGACCTCTGACCTCCACACATGCCCCTACACATATGCTCATGCATACTCTTGTACACTAGCATGTATACAAATACACAGATCATGGGTCTTAAAAGTTATGTATACCTTTAAAATTCATTCAATTTGGCAACTTTGATCTGCATCTTCTTGAGGTCCAGCCCAGCTCCCTCTCTGTGAGGCTTGCAGCATTACTGGCTTAGTTCTGCTGACCTCACATTGTCTGCTTCTCTTCCTAGAAGAGGCGGAGGATGTGAGTGAAGAAGCCCCCATGAGGGACCGCTCCCACATTGAGAAAACCCTGATGCTGAATGAGGACAAGCCAGCTGACGACTACTCAGGTAACTGGGGAGGGAGATGGGCTGAGATCCAGGGCATCAGAGCTTTGTAGTTCTGAGGCCAGGGGAACCACAAAGAAGAGGAGGTGAGGGGCTCAGGCTGGGGGAGGAAGAAGATAACCAAGCTGAGGGCACAGTATCAGAGCAGAAGGTAAACTTTAGAGCCATCACCTGTAGGATGCACTACCCACCGCCGCCTTTAGGCAGAGAGGATGGTTAATAAGAATTCATCCTAACTGCTTTGGACTTTAGTTTACAAAGCTCTTTTGTGTCTCCTATTCTGTTCTGCCCCTATAATGAACCAAGGATTTCAGTGGAGGCTTGTTATCCTTTCTTAACTGATTAACTAGCCAAGCTCAGATTAATACAACAAATTGCTCTTGGCAAACTGCCAGAGAATAGCAGTGCGAGGACTAGAACTGTACTAACCTGATATCGCTCCTTACACTGTCCTCATGTAAGGAGGACACCCCAAAGCTCTCAGTTGTACCCTGGGTTTCTGCTCTCCCAGAACATGGAGCATGTCTGAATTCCCCCAGGATCATTGTGCCATGGGCCCGCTGGGCACCTGGCCTCCTTACCTTCTAGACCTTGACAGCATAAACAGAGGCAAAGACATAAGATTCTCATCTCCTAAGGAGAGAGCTTTCAGCCAGGCTGAAGGCAACCTCATTTTTCTGGATACAGCATTGAAGTGAGGAATTTAATTTTTCCTAAGACCTGTCTCATGTAGCTCAGGTTGTCCTCAAACTCCCAAAGAAGCGGGGAATAACTTTGAACTCCTAATCCCCCTAGTGGAGATTACAGGTGTGAAGCACCATACCTGTATTATTGTTCTGGTGCTAGGGATTGAACCCAGGGCTTTGTGCTTGTGCGTGCTAGGTAGGTACTTTACCTAGTGAGCCATATCTCTGCCTAATAATGATTATAATGATATTAATAATAATAGCTATTAATATTAATATCATCGTTATTAATATCATTATTATCATCATTATCATATTATTATTATTGACAGTGTCTCACTATGTAACCTGACTGGCCTGGAACTTGCTATATAGACCACAGTACCCCTGGAGTCACAGAAACTCAGTTATTCTGTCTCTTGAATGCTAGGATTAAAAATGTATGACACAGTACCTGGCCAAGAATTAATTTTTGGTTTTGTTTTTAAAGTATCTCAGGAGACTTTTCAAACTGGGTAGAAAAATGCTTCTGAACTGAGGATTTCTGAGGGTGGGAGGTAGACCCCCAAACACAATCACTTCACAGTCTTTGTGGCCAATGGCTCTTCTCACCAGGGAGAGAGAGACTCTCTCAGTGTATGAGATTGTTGTAAGCTAAAGAACAGCCTGGGGTGGCCCTGTGTGAAGTTTACTCCTTGCCCCTCTCTCCCAGCGGTGCTGCAGCGGCTTCGGAAGATCTATCATACATCCATCAAGCCCCTGGAGCAGTCTTACAAGTACAATGAGCTTCGGCAGCATGAGATCACAGGTACAGCATCATGGCCCAGGATCCTGGTGCTCACATAGGCTCACAAGATCCATGTGTAATGTGTGCCTGGACACATTACATAATGTGTGCCTTTCTGAGGGGTGGAGAACAGGGACTCAGGCATGGGAAGTGACTGCTCCTACTGGAGTGAGTGCTCAGTACTGTAAGAGTTTGTCAGAGAGAGTCATTGCTAAGTACTTTGTCTCAGCAGTAGGCATTTTGATTTCCAGGGTAGTAAGGCCTGTGTGGTCCCTCCTGAGCACCTCCAAGCCCAGTTGACTTCGGCTTCCATATGATCTAGGGTTCTCCTTGCTTCCTTATTGTTCGTCCTGGAAGGCCTCCTGTGGCCTCCTGAACGATAATGACGATGACCATGATGATAGTGGTGGTGATGATGACGACGACAACAACAATGATGACGACAACGATACAAAGATGATGATAATTTTCAAGGCTTCTTGAACCTTAGAACCTCCTGCCTTGACCTCCTGAGAGCTGGGTTTACTCACTCTTGCTTTCTTTCTCTTCTTTTTCTTTTTTCTTTCTTTTCTTTTCTTTTCTTTTCTTTTTTCTTTTTTTGGTTTTATGAGACAGGGTTTCTCTGTGTAGCCCTGGCTGTCCTGGAACTTACTCTGTGGACCAGGCTGGCCTCAAACTCAGAAATCCACCTGCCTCTGCCTCCCAAGTGCTGGGATTAAAGGTGTGTGCCACCACCCAGCTATTTATTTCTTATATATAAGTACACTGTAGCTGTCTTCAGACATTCCAGAAGGGAGCGTCAGATCTCATTATGGATGGTGAGCCACCGTGTGGTTGCTGGGATTTGAACTCAGGACCTTCGTAAGAGCAGTCAGTGCTCTTAACCGCTGAGTCATCTATCCAGTCCAGGTCTGGATTCTTTTAAAACTTGGTTTTCAAAATAATAAAGTAAGACCTACTTGTTTCAACTGTATTCAAATAATATAAAATAATATAAATTGAAAAAATAAAGCCTGGCATGATGGAATATAACTGTAATCCTAGATTTTGGGAGGCACAAGCAGAGAATTGTAATTGTGAGGACAGATTAGACTACACAATGAGTTCTGGGCTACTACATGGCAAGGCCCTGTCCCCAAAATACAACATCACACCATGTCACCCTCTCCCCCACACAATTTGTTTCTTAATCTCCAATTTATCCAATTCCACTCCCAGAGACACCTACTATCATAGTTTGTTACAGTGCTCAAAACTATAGGATGTAATAGATTCTTCCAGACATTTCTTCTCTATGAACATAGAAATGTCTTTCTCTTCTTACATACATGGGATCATATTGTACCAACTGTACATATGTGTATATACATGTGTGTATATACATATAGATGTATGTGCATGCATGCATGAGTCATCCTTATTTTTTTTTTTTGACTTTTGAGTCAGGGTTTCTCTGTGTAGCCCTGGCTGTCCTGGAACTCACTCTGTAGACCAGGCTGGCCTCGAACTCACAAATCCGCCTGCCTCTGCCTCCCAAGTGCTGGGACTAAAGGTGTGCGCCACCACCACCCGGCCATCCTTATTCTTTATTGAAGTTTCTTGGTCCTGTCTTCTAAGAATACACCAGGCTCTGTACAACCAAGTATCCAATTCCTGAGGGACAAGAGGTACTGTACATTTTCTAAAGTTTAAAATATGAAGGCAAATATCTGTGAGTTTGAGGCCAGCCTGGTCTACATAGTGAGACAAGGGCAGCCAGAGCTCAAAAAGAAAAAACAAAACAAAACAAAACAGTTTTTTTTGGAGGGGGAGAAGCCAGGTGTAGTAGCACACGCCTTTAATCCCAGCACTTAGGAGGCAGAGGCAGGTGGATCTCTGTGAGTTCGAGGCCAGCCTGGTCTACAGAGTGAATTCCAGGACAGCCAGGGCTACACAGAGAAATATTATCTTGAAAAAACAACAAACAAATAAGTGAGGCTAGTGAGATGGCTCAGCAAGTAAAAGTACTTGCATCTAAGCCTGAAAGCCTGAGTTCAGCTCCTGAACTCCACATGGTAGGAGAGAATCAGGTCCCGCAAGTTGCCTTCTGGCCTTCTATACACATACCATGCTGTGCACACCCCCCTCAAACATGCCAATATATATATATTGGTATAGATATAGGCGCCAAAGCTGGGCATGGTGGCTATGCTTATAGTCTCAGCGGCTGAGGCAATAGAATGACTAAGAATTTAGAGCAAGCCTGGGCTACACAATGAATTTCAGGCCACCACAGGTTTTAGAGTGGAATGCTATCTGAACAAAATGAAATTAAACCATTCCAAACACTAGCATAGTCACTATATATTTTGTGTACAGATATTTGTAAGACATGTTTTGCTTGCTTGTTTGTCTTTAAAATAGTACAGTAGAGGGACTGACAAGATGGCCTAGTGGGTAAATCCACCCGCAGCCCATACAGCCTTAATTCAATCTCTGGACCTGTATGGTGGGAAGAAGAGAGAATGAACTCCCATAATTTATCCTCTGGCAAACCCTAGCCCCACAAATACATATTTAAAAATTATTGTAGAACACTAGAATTAAGCATTTTGATCATTGTTAGAAAATTGCCTTGAAATACTCCAATCTGTATTCACAAGAACATATCAGAGAATTCTTGTTCTACCATGGTTTGCCATCTTTAAAAGTGTGACTCATTTTTCAGTGCTGGGGGTATAACCCCAGACTTTAGACATGCTAAACAGGTGCCCTGTCACTGAGCTATATCCACAGCTACTCTTACTCCTGGTTTAAAGCTTTCATAATTGTTATTTTTTTTTCTTTTCAGTTCTGGGGATGGAACCCAGGGCCTTGAGCATCCTAGGCAAGTGCTCTACTATGGAGCTATAACCCCAGCCCTTGTTTTAATTGTGAATCACATCACAAATCTCTTCCTGTGTTACTTGGCAATTTCCATATTACTCTAATGCCTACTGAGTAGCTGTGGTATCTGAGGGCATTTACAGTCCTGCTCTACAGAAAAGGAACCTAATGCCCAGGCAGTGTTGGTTGCTCTGGCCACTGTCAGGATTGTGATTCTGTTTCTTTCCCCAGGGAGTAAAACACCCTGTTCCATCAGTTCCTATACCGTTCTTACAAGCCTAAGAACCAGCCGCCCTCTCCTGCTTCTTAGAGCATGTGCAGACCTGGTATGAGGTTACAGAATCTGCCAACGGCTGGCTGGCTTTCTTCTGTCCTCTGTACTTGTCTTCTCTCCCTACTCTGACACCAAGCGTGGCATGACCCTCCCAGGGAGACTCCAGACTTAAAGCCTCAGTGGCCAGGAGGCTGCCAGCTGCCCCTGGATTGGCTCTCAGCAAAGGCCAATTAGCTTTTTTCTGGCTTCCCTTTCTGGACTTGGCTTCTCTGTCCTAATGTCTTGCCAGCTTCCTGCATGACCCCTATCCTTCAAGCTTGTTACTGGTCTCCCACATATGCCCACGATGCCCCCAGCTGTGCAGAGTTGGAATAGCAACACCCGAAGCTCTGTCTCACATAACCAGCATTGGCTTTTTGGAAAAACCCGTAACTGGCATAACCCCCTTGAGATGCTTATCCATTCTGTCCCAAGGCTGAGTGCCTCTCATGTATGTTTTTCTTTTTTAAAGATTTATTTATTTTATTTTATGTGTATGAGTGCACTGTAGCTGTACAGTTGGCCGTGAGCCATCATGTGGCTGCTGGGAACTGAACTCAGGACGGCTCTGCTCGCTCCGGCCCCGCTCACTCCGGCCCCACTTGCTCCGCGTAATACACTGTAGCTGTCTTCAGACACACCAGAAGAAGGCGTCAGATCTCATTATGGGTGGTTGTGAGCCACCATGTGGTTGCTGGGATTCGAACTCAGGACCTTCGGAAGAGCAGTCAGTGCTCTTACCCGCTGAGCCATCTCGCCAGCCCGCCTCTCGTGTATGTTTACACACAAGAAAGAAGGGCCAGCCCACGGACTTGTGCTCACCATGTAGGAGACATCATGGCTTAGGACCTTGCTTTACCCCCAGAGGAACAAAGCCAGTACATCCAAAAGCCAGGTGCAGAAGGGCTTCATTCATACTGTACACTATACAGAAAAGAACGGACAGCACTGGTATGTACAACACGGTGTATGCACAGTAAGGCAGCTGGAAAATGCCAGAAGTTAGCATTGGTGTCCTGGGTACACAAATATAGTCCCAGCTACTCTGGACGCTGAGGCAGGAGAATCACTTGATTCTTGAGCCCACAACTTGGAGAACATCCTGGGAAATATAACCTCATCTCAAAAGAAAAAAAAAAAAAAAAAACAACAACCCACCTCGACCTGCCCAGCATTAGTCAGCTAACAGAGAGTGTGCTATGGCCTAGACAGACGGGCCTTTGTACTTCAGACTTTTGAGTCAAGACATTATACAACATTAGAAGAAATAAATGAAAAAGAAGTTTAAGAAGGAGGACTACAGTTTGAGGTCTATCTGCAGGCTCAGGAAGACAAAATCTGGACAGCACAGGTGCTCAGTGGAGCTCGTTCAGAAAAGAACTTAGAGGACCAGAAAGCAGCAATAAGAAACCGTCTCTCTGTCCGCAGGCTCTACCAGCTTCTTTGCCCATATTTGGTTTTGTTTGCATTTTTGCGGTAGTGGGAACTGAACCCAGGGCCTCACACATACTATGCAAACGCTCTGCCAGTGAGCACCCTCCTAAGCCCCCTAATCCTTACTTTTGAAAACACAAGGGAATTCTGCTTCTCTCTCATACACCCCTCCCCAGTAGCCTTGGCAGGGTCTGATTCCTAGCATGGTGTCTTAGAGGACCTTGGCCTCAGGTTCCAAGAGTCTAAGGAATCCCAGTTTTCAGTGTTTGGTTTCAGACCCTGGAAGACTTGTCATGGACTAAAGAGACTAATCTGAGCTTGAAGTGAGGATTTGAGGAGACCCAGTGAAGAGATGAGGAGAACTGTAGAGCTGCAGAGCTGCAAACAGGCAGAGCCGAGCTCAGATGGTTCAACCTTGTATATGTCTCTTCTATGTCCTTTCTTACTGTTGATCCAGGTAGCAAACTCCAGTCTTTCTCAGTGTGGAAGTTCTGTCCTTTTGGTGAGACATTCTCTGCATGAAGTCAGGGGACTGCACCCAGCATGAGCACTGAACCTATATGTATCAGTCCACCCAACTCCTCATCGGTGCAGGCCAATGTGCCAAGAACCTGGAAAAGGTCAAAACAATGGCTCCTGGTGTCTTTGGAGTGAATGTTCTTATAAAGCAAGATTTCACAGTTTGATCCACACGGAACCCCACAAGCTCTAGATGACAGCGGGGGAGAGGGGGATGCAGAGTGCTTTGGAGAATAGTGCTGCACCTGTCCAGTAAGAACTGATGTCAGGTCACTTTTGTCTCTAATTCCTATTGTCTGCAGATGGAGAGATTACTTCCAAGCCAATGGTGCTGTTCCTGGGACCGTGGAGCGTTGGCAAATCCACCATGATAAACTACCTCCTTGGGTTAGAAGATACTCGATACCAGCTTTATACAGGTAACTATTTTGGGGGGTGTCTTAGTCAGGGTTTCTCTTCCTGTACACACATCATGACCAAGAAGCAAGTTGGAGAGGAAAGGGTTTATTCAGCTTACATCCACATGGCTGTTGATCACCAGAGGAAGTCAGGACTGGAACTCAAGCAGGTCAGGAAGCAGGAGCTGATGCA
>JADRCD010174353.1:0-10932 GCA_019843815.1 Montemys delectorum | reverse complement strand
TTAAATGCAAAGAGAAAACACGAAGCCAAGTTGAGTCCCAGTCAAGGTTCCACTTTACTTAGAATAAGCTAGGGTTTTTATAGTTACGGGAGAAACAGAAACTAAGTCTTTAGATTACACTGCCAAGAAGGTTCAGGTGCCAAAGTCCCCAGGTTCAGAAGATCTTCGGGCAGCTGGCATACTCAGGCAGGGGGCGTGCTCTAGCGGCTTCTTCAAAGAAGAACCAACAGTCAACAGAGAGCATCTGTCTTAGCTCCTGGGAACTAAGCGGCTTGTGTGCACACAACAGCAGGCAGTGTATGGGGCCATGAGGCTGCCACCCAGCCAAGGTGTTAGCCTCCAAGCAGAGGCTGCTAGAAGTCCGATGGCTGAAGTGAAGGGGGAAGGTAACAACTGAAAAATTCAAAGTCCTAGCCTCTTGTACTGAAGCAGAGACAAAAAAATATACATAATATAAGGCTACTAGCCATTTTTTTAAAGATTTATTTATTATTATATGTAAGTATGCTGTAGCTGACTTCAGACACACCAGAAGAGGTCATCAGATCTCAGTATGGGTGGTTGTGAGCCACCATGTGGTTGCTGGGATTTGAACTCAGGACCTTCACAAGAGCAGTCAGTGCTCTTAACCACTGAGCCATCTTTCCAGCCCTGCTATTAGCCATTTTTATTGAAAATTTTTCTAATGATTACAAACTCACTAGAAGCAAAATCTTTAAAATTACCAGGATGTAGAGGGAAAAACAACCTTGTAAATACACACTAACTTTGTATGAAGTAGGCAGGCCAGATTGTAATGCCTCTATAAATCTACAAGTTCATTGACCTTTTATAAATTTTAAGTTTAAAGTATCTTCGAACAACACCTGGATAATCTGTGATAATGCTGTTTTGTCTTCAGACAATTTCCCAGGGGCAAGGAGAGTTGAGGTTTCTAGGCAGTGTTTGCAGAACAAAGGAATGTCACACAAGCCTCACTGAGGCCTCCCTGTGCTTGGCAACCTAAACTCAGGATTTTTCCTGTAGGGGCCTGAGAGGAAGCAAGACGTCTCTCGGTTTCTCTCTGTCCCTAGGAGAGTTCCAAAATCCATTTTCTTTCAGTTTTGATCATTCTTTCTCTCATGCCATTTGTATAACTCAGAAATCCATCTGTCAGGCTGGTGAGATGGCTCATGAGGTAAGAGCACTGACTGCTCTTCCAAAGGCCCTGAGTTCAAATTCCAGAAACCACATTGTGGCTCACAACCACCAGTAATGAGATACGACGCCCTCTTCTGGTGTGTCTGAAGACAGCTACAATGTACTTATTTACAATAGTAAATCTTAAAAAAAAAAAAAAAAGAAAGAAAAAGAAAAAGAAAAAGAAAGAAAGAAAGAAAGAAAGAAAGAAAGAAAGAAAGAAAGAAAGAAAGCTGCCTGTCCCTGTCTCCCAAGTGCTGGGATTAAAATCATGTGCCACCACCACCTGGCCAGTTTTTTGTCTCACTCATTTCACCAGCTTGTTTAGTGAGCAGAGTCCCAGCTTTATGGAACTTTGATTCACATTCATTCTTCCAATGCTTCCCTTTACCACAGCGTGGGCAGAGACCTGGAGGAAGGCTCTTCTTATTTCCTGAGGAATTTTTACAATCTTTCCTCAGGTGTCCCAGTTTTCCAAACCCGAAACATGTAATTTCATTCCCCTTAGAAAGCTTCCCACTCCCATAGGTGTTCTTATAGGCGCTAAATTTCGATCCTTTCATCCCTGCAACTTAGGCCATTCCATGCATTATGGCTGGTGAGGCATCTAAACATGCTTTTTTTTTGAGACAGGGTTTCTCTGTGTAGCCCTGGCTGTCCTGGAACTCACTCTGTAGACCAGGCTGGCCTCGAATTCAGAAATCCACCTGCATCTGCCTCCCAAGTGCTGGGATTTAAGGCGTGCGCCACCACTGCACGACCTAAACATGCTTTAATATAGGGATCCTGTTCCCTTTTGGCCAGACTGCCCCATGGTAATACCTACTCGTCCTTAAACTGGTGATCCTTTACCAGCAGGTCTGTAGAAACCTGATAAGATCCTATTTTTGCCTGAGAAAAAGAAAAAAAAGAATGAAAGAAAGAAAGAAAGAGAGAGAGAGAGAGAGAAAGAAAGAAAGAAAGAAAGAAAGAAAGAAAGAAAAAAGGAAGGAAGGAAGGAAGGAAAGAAGGAAAGAGGAAAAGAAAAAGTCTTACCTGTCCAGAGTCCCTGTATCAGGGTACCACCTGCCACAGGCCAGGCCAGTCAGGGTCCCTCAACCTGAGGGAGAATTCAGGGTCTCAGTATTCAGGTAGGCAAGGAGTCGCAGAAATGACAAACAGACATGGACACAAGGGAGTGCTGAATCTGAGTGTAATTTCTCAAAGTAAGCACCAGACTTTTATAGTCAATACAGAAGACAAAAGGAAGTTAGATAATACATCAGTCAAGGTAATTGACAAGAGCCAGGCAGCAGCCACATTAAAGTCAGCTCCATGTAAAGTCAGCTTGATCTTAGCAGCCAGGTGTGAACAGTTCCTATTCTATTGTATAAACTACCACCAGCCAGCCCTAGGTAAACACTCAACTATGGTAATCTTCTGGGCTCTCAGAAGTATGCACCAGGGAGGTCCTGTTCTTGCTAACCTCCCCATGAATAACACATTACCCTAGCTTTTAGGAGTGACTTGACTGCAAATCTAAGCATTTGTGAGGGAACACCATTTGCCAGGGGAGTCCATTTGTGGCGGATACTCCATTTGCCAGGAAACTGATTTCTATTTGTCTGATTAAGTGACATTCTTTACAAAATTCCAAGCCAAGAGTCGGGTCAGCATTGACTAAGACCCTCCATCGACTATCGCAAGGACAAATCTGGACCACATCCATGTTAGGGGACACCAAAGAATTCCAGGAGACCAGTTTCCTTGAAAGTTCACGCCTCAGGACTGCTGTCCTCCAGAGTGGGTGTGGCATTTCCCCTGCCCAGCTAGCTTTTTCCTTATTTCCTTGCTATATCTGAAAATTGGTGTGCCACATCCATAAATATTGCTTAGCCCTATTGGGCCAAAAGGGGTAAATGTACATTCCAACCCTTTTGTAAGACTTCCATGGAACTGTTCCCTCAGAGTGCTGGGGAAAAACCAAGGAATTGCAAGTAACATCTTTTTCCTCTCTGGTCCTCTGCAGACATGAAAGAGCATGTGAGACAGCTAGAGAAGGCTGATTCCCGCAAGGAGCCACGATTCGTGGTGAGGGCGCTGTGGATGCTGCCATCCATGGCACACTGCCTGAACCACTATGTTCTGTACAAGGCCATGCATGGTTTGTTTAGCTCTAAAAATATCACTCGAGACTTCTTGCTACCCTTCCTAGAAGAAGTGAGTGGGGCTAGCTTTAGGAGTGTCTGATAGGATTTGCAGTGATCTTGAGTGTGCTGGCCTCCTCCTGAAGTCAAGACTTGTGTGAAACTATTGAGATCTTTATTGTACTCTATCATTAGCCTTGGCACTCCAGGAGAAGGACTGCCTTTAATTTTGTCTCCTCAGTCTCTGGCAAATTCTCTGTGTATATTAGAAAACACATGGTGAGCGCCCAGTAAACTCTGTTGATTGATCTGTCTCTCCCAGCCCATGGACACAGAAGCCGATCTGCAGTTCTGTCTTCGCACAGGAAAAGCTACATCAGCGCCCCCCCTGCCTGAGGTGGAAGCCTATCTCCAGCTGCTCGTGGTCATCTTCCTGATGAACAGCAAGCGCTACAAAGAGGTACCCAGGATGCAGTGGAAGTGATTAGCAAGCCCCAGGGGCTCTGGGGGGGGAGATGGTCTCCAGTAAAGAAGTAGAGGGGGTCACTGTGAACTCTTGCTTTCCATCTCCCCAAGCCAGGCATGGTGATACATGCCTGTGACCCCAATACTCAGAGACTGGGACAGAATACAAATTCAAGACCAGTCTAGGCTGCATAGTGAGATCATATCTCACATTTGCACAAAATAAACTTTCATAGATCTTTAAGAAATGATAGCCAGGCAGAAGGAAGGCTGGTGTGACTGAGTAGCCCAGTGATGCCAGGTCCAGGTTGTCCCATTCTCCTAGACTACCTCATGGTGACAGGATGGCTAGATTGCCCCTCCCTGTTCAAAGCACAGAACATGAAAGGCCAGGCCCCATCCTCTCTTATGAACAAATCAAAAGTTGTTACAGAAAACACGTTAGCCAACCACTCAGAAATCATTGGCTGGAATCTGGACGATCTCCAAGCTGCTAAGGAGATGGGAAAAGAGAGCGGCAGGATCCAGGGTATCTGAAGGACCAATCAGACTCCATCAACAGAGACTGAGAATCCAGAGACTCTTCTAAGGGAGGTAAGGGCTAGATACCAACTGGAAGCCAGCAGGTTCTGCCACATCATCTATCTGTGTTTCAAGCTCCTGACACACATGACAATCAAGGCTAACATCACATTTGTATATGGAGAAAACATGTGTCAACATGCCTGTAGTCCCTAAACTGACACAGGCTCACATTAGAAATTCCCAGGTAAGTCGATAGTGGTGACACACGCCTTTAATCTCAGCACTTAGAAGGTAGAGGTAAGCAGGATCTCTGTGAGTTCGAGTCCAGCCTAGTCAACAAACTGAGTTCCAGCTAGCCAGGTCTACACAGAGAGAAACCTTGTCTCGAACCCCACCTCACTCCAAAAAGAAGAAGAAATTCCTGGGGAAATTTGGAAACATACTAGTGCCTAGAGTCTACGCATAAAAATTTTGATGTAGCTGGGTTGTAGTGGCACATGCCTGCAATCCCAGCACTTGGGAGGCAGAGGCAGGCAGATTTCTGAGTTCGAGGCCAACCTGGTCTACAGAGTGAGATGCAGGACAGCCAGGGCTATACAGAAAAACCCTGTCTCGAAAAACCAAAAAAAAAAAAAAAAAAAAAAAATTGATGTAATTGTTCCAGATGAGCCCCGGCATGAGTGACTTTTAAAGCACTCTTAGAGAGTCCAAGATGGAGACTGTTTTTGAACTATGGCTACAGACTCAGCACCTTAGAACCAGGTCTGCTCAGTACACTCTTCACCTCACATCCTTGAGCATCAGGCTGACAGGAAGTCCTCAGTGCAGGAGGAAAACACATGTCGGGGGAGGGTGCAGAGATGGCTCCATGCATAGAACACCTGTTGCTCTTCCATAGGACTTGAATTTGGTTCCCAGCAGCCCTGTCCAGTTTTTCACAACCACTTGGAACTCCAGCTCCAGGTCCTCAAGTGGACACACTCCCCAACACACACACACACACACACACACACACACACACACACACACACACTTTTTAGGAAATAGTACAAATAAATCTCTGTCAAAAATTGCTGAGCACATCTTTGCCTCTGACTTCTAGCAGTCTCCAGGATGTGGTGTGCACAGACCCAAGCACAGTTTCTCATCCCTTGGATCTCCCATTTCTTGAGCCCTGTACTTGGCCTCCCTTTATTAACCATGACCACAGCTCCAGGTGGCCTCTCCCGTGGGCGGATCGCCAGCTGTTCTTCTAACTGCCCTGCGGCACATGCCAGTCCCACTCTGGCTTGGCAGATGACCTGGTCCGTGAAGATAATTCTCCAGCAAGAGTCAGGCTCAGCCCTTGGACCTTGACTAATCTTCCTGCCAGCATAAGAGAACAGTAGAATGGGAAGGCTCGAAAATGTACTTCTAAGCATTCAGTGGTAGAGTGTCTAGCCTTAATTCAAAAGCAACTCACACAGAAGAAATGTAAAAAAAAAAAAAAAGAAAAAAGAAAAAAGAAATGAATGAATGAAAAAAATATATATATCACCTGAATTTCAGATGGATGTGAACCTGAGAAATGCCCTACCAACATCACAAGGATGAGTCAGAGGTGAGTACATCCCCAGGGGTGATGATATCTGGTACCCTACTATCTGATCCTAACCCTATCATACTTCTAAAAGTGCGTTTTCGAAAGTAAGTCATGGGGACAGCCTCATGACACATAGTGTCCGTAGTTCCAGGAGTGCACACATCAAGGCTTGAAGAAACCTGGAGCTGGGTTTTGCACTTTGCTATTACAATCTTGAAATTCTTTTCTTTTTTAAAGGTTTATTTATTTATTTCACGTATATGACTACACACTGTAGCTGTATACATAGTTCATCTGGATGTTGGGAATTGACTTTAGGACCTCTGCTTGCTCTGGTCAACCCTGCTCCCTCAGACCCAAAGACTTATATATTATTATAAGTGAGTACACTGTAGCTGTCTTCAGATCCACCAGAAGAGGGCGTCAGATTTCATTACGAGTGGTTATGAGCCACCATGTGGTTGCTGGGATTTGAACTCAGGACCTTTGGAAGAGCAGTCGGTGCTCTTACCCGCTGAGCCATCTCACCAGCCCATAATCTTGAAATTCTTAAGTGTGTAAACAAAAGGCCTCACATCTCAGTTTGCACTAGACTTTACAGTTAGTATCTGATCAAAAACAAACTCTTACAAAAAACCCTCAAATATTGGGAAGCTAAGGCAGGAGAACTATGAGTTCAAGGCCAGCCTGGGCTACATAGTATATGGTCAGCCTGGGCTACATAGTGAGACACTATATCACCATATAAATTAATTGGGCTGGCGAGATGACTCAGCCATTAAGAGCACTGACTGCTCCTCCAAAGGTCCTGAGTTCAAATCCCAGCAACCACATAGGGGCTTACAGCCATCCATAATGAGATCTGAGACCCTCTTCTGGTGTGTCTAAAGACAGCTACAGTGTGCTTACATGTAATCGTAAATAAATCTTTTTTTAAACATAAATTAACTAATTAATAAATTATTTTTAAAGATTTTTTTTTATTTTACATATGAGTATACACTGTAACTATACAGATAGTTGTGAGCCTTCATCTGTTTGTTGAGGATTGACTTTTAGGACCTCTGCTCGCTCTGGTAGAACCTGCTTGTTCAGTACCTGCTAGCTCTAGCCCAAAGATTTATTTATTATTATAAATAAGTATTCTGTACCTGTCTTCTGACATACCAGAATAAGACATCAGATCTCATTATGAATGGTTGTTAGCCACCATGTGGTTGCAGAGATTTGAACTCAGGACCTAGGGAAGAGCAGTCGGTGCTCTTACCTGCTGAGCCATCTCACCAGCCCTAATTAAATTACTATTATAACAACCCAGCAAAGTTTTCAACCTTCCTAATGCTACAACAATTTATTACATTTCCTCATATTGTGATGACCCCCCAGCCATAAAATTAGTTTCATTGCTAACTTCGTGGCTGTAATTTTGCTACTATGATGTTATAAATAGTAATGTAAATATCTTTTCTCCAGTGGTCTTAGGTGGCCCCTGTGAAGAGGTCCTTTTACCCGCCCCCACCCCAAGATGTTGTGACACATAAGTTGAGAACAACTGATCCTCATAGCCGTCCATATCCATGTCTTAGGGTCACTCCTGCCCTTGTAAAACACAGCAAGTGAGGGGAGCGGGAAAACCTGTCTCGGTGTTGCAATCATAAAGTCAAGTCAGACGGTTCTGGAAAATGTAATTAAAAACAACACTTTATATTGAAAAAAATGTATAATTTATTTTAAAAGAGTCAGCAGCTTTATTTTCACTAAAATAAACAAGTACTATAAGGAAAAGATACTTTAAGATTGTTAAGTAAGTTTTTCTATAGGATTTAGGTAGATGAAGAAAAGGCTATAATAAACCATCTTTATATTGAAAAAAAACAAAAACAAAAAACAAAAAAAAACAACAGCTTTTGAACTTCCTTGGCACAAGTTCTCTCATGCCCATTCCGCATGGAGCCTCTCTGCATTCTGCCTCTGTTCAGACACCAGGGCTCAGAGGTAGACACAAAACACTCTACAGAGCTCAAACTCTTCCTTCCCACCGTCCACTAGACATCAGGAGAGAGGAGATGTAGCAAAACGGCCGGGCCAGCAAACAATCCTTTGGATGAAAGGGCCTTGAAGAGGAAGTCATCCCGGTCTCGGGCTTGAAGAATGCCAATCCTGGGAGTCTAAGAACGTCCGAGTTGGCTTCTAGTTCTGTACTGAAAATTTGGCAGGACAACTCATAAATCACATCAGACTTCAAGAGTCTTCCAGAACCCCTTTCAACTCCTAAGGTGACCAGCTGCAACCACAAACTGAAACTGAACCACAGCGCCGCCTGGTGGTCAAAAGGGTTGGCCCTGTGAAGATTCAGGGGCCTCCTCTGAAGGAGGAAAAGACAGGCACCATGGACATACATGGAACAAAAAAATAGTGGGAGAGAGCTGTGTTGCAAGTTGCTGAGGGGAAATCGCAGGGTTCTGCCCCCAGGGCAACGAAGCGATTATCCTTTTGGCCAGCCAGGCTCTGGGCAAGAAAGGGAGGTTCTGGGAGGCAGTTCTCAGCAGCTGATAGGAGACAGCAACTGCTGGGCAGAGGCAGGCAGATTTCTGAGTTTGAGGCCAGCCTGGTCTACAGAGTGAGTTCCAGGACAGCCAAGGCTACACAGAGAAATCCTGTCTCGGAAAAAACCAAAAACACAAAAAACAAAAAAAAGGTTTAAAAGATTGTGTGTGTGTGTGTGTGTTGGAGAGTTGCTCAGAGGTAAGAACACTGGCTGCTCTTCCAGGGTTCCTGGATTCGAGCCCAGCACCCACACCATGGTTCACAACCATTTATACTCCAGTTCCCTCCAGGGTGCCAACCCTGTCCTCTGGCCTCCGAGGGCATGAGGCACACAAGTGGTACACACACACACATATATGGAAGAGGGAAGAGGAGTTAAGAGATGTTGGAGGGATCACGGTGAGAAGGTTCTGCTTGCTGCCTGGCTGATGAATGACTTTGATTCCTGGACCCTAACAGGATGGGAGGAGAAAACCAAGTCCCAAAGGTTGTCCTCTGACAACCATGGCCCACAGGCTATCTCCATATAAATGTAAATAAACAATGACAAATGTTCAAAACCAGCTTTAGGCATAAGGTAATGAGGACCCAGACATTTTTTGAGATTATAATATACATGCCAAGCCTATCCACACTATTGTGTCCACACCTATCCTCAGGTGAGGATTGAAAACAAAACTGAACCTTCCTAACTCTGCACCCTTTAATCCAGTTCCTCATGCTGTGGTGTCCCCCAACCATAGAATTATCCTCATTGTTCCTTCATAGCTGCAATTTTGCTCCTGTTGGGAGCTGTAATGCAAATATCTGATATGAAGGCTATCTGATCTGCCACTCCTGTGAGTCTTTGACCTCCTAACGGGGTTGTGACTGACAGGTGGACCCACTGACTTAAGGGCTCAGGTCCTATTCTTGGTACCCCTCCTCTCTCTTCCTCTCACTTTCCAGCGGGCCTGGGGATCAGTGTGAGCAGGAACGTGTACATGTGAATAATGTCTGTTTCTTTACCTGGGACAAATGAAAAACAGAAGACAGAAAAACCAGAAGACAGCTTGTCCTAGGGTTGACCTAATATTTCCATTCATTCTTGTAAGGCCAGTATTTGTTTTGGAGGCACACATGGGAATTATTAGACTAGGAAATAAATGTGGTTTTTAATCTTGTTGTTGTTGTTTTCAAGATAGGGTTATCTTCTGTAGCCTTCCCTGTCCTGGAATGTGGAGCGCTGTTGCCGTGCCTTAAAGATGGCGCTGGCCGAGCTGGAGCCGTGGAGTAAACAAGTCCTTATTTGGACCCGGGGGCGTGCTCACCAGTGGCCTGATTCTACGTCAATGCCTAGTAGCCTATGACTGTGTGAAGCGTGGTATGGGCTCATGGGCAGTCCTACGAAAGGTATATAGTCAGACTCCTGGTGGGGCTCGGGGCCACTCTGCTGTAACCGCTGTGCAAGACATTCCTGAGTAAACTGTTGCTGGAAGGACATGGTGTGCTGGTCCTTCTTCCCTGTCGGTCAGGGTCATTGGCGCCGCACATTTTGGTGGCCTGCACGGGGAGAGTCCCACCTTTTGGGGACTCCCGTGGTTTTCCAGAACCAGCAGCAGTCAGGGTGATCGATCGAAAAGTGGCCGGTAAGTGGGGCCTGTCAGTGGGGCCCGTCAGTAAAAAGGTCCTCCGGAAGGAGGCTTCATCGCTTTAGGTCCTCCGGGAAGGAGGCTTCATGTTGTAGGTCCTCGGGGAAGGAGGCTTCATTGTTGCAAGTCCTCTGAAGGAGGCTTCATTGTTGCAAGTCCTCAGTTGGAGGCAGGCAAAAGTGAAAGTAAACGGCCGACAGAGCATGTTTGTGCCGGGAGGGGTTTCTCCTTGGATTGTAACAGTTGTAGTCGTGGGGGTGGTTCTCGTGACTTTGTTGGCTTGCTTCTGCCTTAATTGTCATCGCCCAGGGCACGAGTGCCCGTCGCTAGCCATGGGAACCTCTCCGTCTTGCCCCATAAAGACCGCTCTTCACGAGCTGCTCAGTAGCAAAGGATTAAAGTTTAAGGATAAGGTACTGGCTCAGTTCCTCCAGGAGGTGGACTATGTCGCCCCCTGGTTTGCCGTGTCAGGCAACCTTACGCTACCCTGCTGGGATAAGTTAGGGAAAGATTTGGACCAAGCCTGGGAGGAAGGTAACCTGCAAGATAAAAAGGGCAAAACAGGAGTGAAAGGAGTGTGGAAAGTCATTCGTAGTTGCTTGACTAGTAAGGAATGTATTCCTGCGGTTAAAGTAACGGCAGAGGTCTTAGAACATATAAAGGAGATGAAGTCTGAGACTCAGTCTAACAGCTCTAGGCGTTCTAAAGTCCATGAAAAGAAAAGTTCAGGGAATCTATATCCGGATTTGAGGGAGGTCGTCAAGGTGCCTAAGTCTGAGTCTGATAGCATTTCTGATGAGAGTATTGGGGAGAAAGACTTAAAAGAACAAATGCAAGAGCTGTTGGCAAAAATGGAGAAACTTTCAGAGAGGAAGGA
>JADRCD010174346.1:6091-16142 GCA_019843815.1 Montemys delectorum | reverse complement strand
AGTGGGGGTACAAAAGGGAAACAAGAATGTGATTTAATTCTATTTACTTAAAATATGTTTTTAAATGTTAACAAATTCAGATAAATTGAAATCATATAACTTTTCCCATCATAATGCAATAAAAGTTTAAAAAAATATTATTTCTCCTAAGCTACACGTTCAGCTAGAGTGATCAATTAGGAATTATAATTTATTTACAAACCTTAGACTTTTGGTTACATGAAAGCTGCATTGTTATGGCTTAAATATTAAATGATCCCACATTAGTGAATCACAAGACTCTATTCTCCTCGAGGATTTATAATCAGTTAATGGTTCCTATAATGGGAATACTTTCTTTAGGTATGTAGCCATGAGTTAGTTGTTCATGCTTGTTTAAATAAGCCTTCAACCATGCTCTCATAAGAAACTCTAGTTCAATTCTGTCTGTCTATCTGTCTGTCTGTCTGAGACACAGACACACCATATGCATGCACACATACATGTACAAACACACACATGTGCGCACACACGCACACACGTGCACACCGTATGTATACACAAACCAAACAAAATAAGAGCAAAAACATAAAAATAAGAGAGAAACTATTTGGAATGAAGAAGGAGATCAGCAACGGGGGGAGTGGGACAAGAGCGGGTATTGGATTTTAAGATGATCAAAACACATTATAGGCTTGTGTGAAAATAAATATAAAAATGATCCCTATTATTTTGTGTAATTATTGTACACCACCAAAATGTATGTAAATGGTTCCTAAAGGCTCATTTGTTGAAGAGTTGTCACCAGTGTGGAACTATTAAAAGGTGGCAAGAGCTTAGGGAGATAGGTCCTTCTGGCAGAAAAGGTAACTGAGAGTCTGCCCTTGAGGGTGTTGCTGGAATTCTGACAATTGCTTCTCACTCTCTCTCTTTGCTTCCTAGCTCCCATGAAGTGACAGCTATCCTCTGTCACAGATGTCAATGTGATGATCTATTACCTTGACACAAAGCTGAAAGCAGTCATGCAAAGTATCCATGAACTAGAATCTTTGAAACTATGAGTCAGTATAAACCCTTTCTTCATTTAGTTTAATTTTCTTAGGTTTCTTGTTATAGCAATGAACAGTTAAACAACTCAAGCATCAAAAAGTTATGTGTAGTACTCATTGAGATGAGTAGGAGACAAGAGATTCTAGCACGCTGTTAATATTTAGCTACATGAGCAACCTTCGTTGACATTTAATCAAGCTAAACTAAACTAACTCTGAGGTAATGAGGATTTAGATTTGTCCACATATATAATTATAAAAATAGCCTTTAATATTAAGCTATTTAATATTAAGGAGTTTTGGGTTGAGCTACATCATTTTTCAGAGGTGAACATCTGTTCTGTGGAAAACTTCTAGAGAAACCATAAGGAAAAACAACCAAATTATTCATTGTTAGAGAAAATGAGGAAATATTTTTCTTTCTTCACTTTTCTGAAAATGATAGAAAAGGAAATTTTTGAAAAAGAATATTTTATGTTTATATATTAACTATAAAACATCTCTTTATTTTGAGAGGCTATACCATAAACCACAGTGGCATAAAATAGAAATATTATGGCTTCTCCTACTAACTATAAATTAAAATATGGTTGCTTGAATTAATGCTTCATACACAATCTTCCAAAAAATTTTACTCTACAAAATTTAACATGTAGTGTTCTGCTTTTCAGTCTGTGAGTTCTCTGTGTTTAGGTATATCTGTATGCTCAACTATACATACTCATATAGTTAGGTATGTATATTATGTACACACAAACAATACTGCTTAGACATTATGAACTTCCATTTAAGACAGTAAATTATACTTAGGTTAAGAACTAAACTAAGGCAATTTATTTGGACAAACTATTTGGGATAATTTAACAAGAGTAATGTTCTATCTAAAAATATATATAATTAATGGAAACTTGCATGGCTAATGTTCACAGATTATAGTTTCTGGGTATTTAGCTTAAAATTTTGGTCATTGTGTACATTACTAATTTGAATGTACTTAGACATTTCTTTTGATACACATACACAAAATTTATTTTACTTCTATATCACAAAATGGAATTGATATATTATAGTGGTTTTATAAAATATGATATATATTATATTTATATTGTATATAATTTATAATATATATAATATAAAATATTTTGATTTTAATTATTTTTGAAATTATAATTTCTTTATTTCTCCCTTCTCTTTACTCCTTCCAAATTCTCCCAAGTATTTATTTTATTTTATTTTTATTAGATATTTTCTTTATCTACATGTCATACGATATCTTCTTTCCCAGTTTCCCCTCTGAAAAAAAGAAAAAAATAAATAAAATGAACAAAAATAAAAACAAACCCCTGTTCCCTCCCTCTCCCCCTGCTGACCACCCCACCCTCTCCTGCTTACTGGTCCTGGCATTCCCCTACACTGGGGCATAGAACCTTCACAGGACCAAGGGCCTCTCTTCCCACTGATGACCGACTTGGCCATCCTCTGCTATACATATGCTGCTGGAGCCATTAGTCCCACCATGTGTACTCTTTGGTTGGTGGTTTAGTCTCTGGGAGCTCTGAGGATACTAGTTAGTTCATATTGTTGTTCATCCTAAGGGGCTGCAAACTCTTCAGCTCCTTGGGTCCTTTCTCGAACTCCTTCATTGGGGATCCTGTACTCAGTCCAATGGATGGCTGTGATCCTCTACTTCTGTATTAGTTGGGTACTGTCAGAGCCTCTCAGGAGACAGCTATAGCAGGCTCCTGTCATCCAGCACTTGGTGGCATCCACAATAGTGTCTGGATTTGATGATTGAATATGGGAAGGATTCCAGATGGAACAGTCTCTGGATTGTCCTTCCTTCAGTCTCTACTCCATAGTTCGTCTCTGCACCTCCTTCCATGGGTATTTTGCTCCCCATTTTAAGGAATGAAGTATCCACATTTTGGTCTTCCTTCTTCTTGAGATTCTTGTGGTTTGTGGATTGTACTTTGTGTATTCCGATCTTCTGGGCTAGTATCCACCTTTCAGAGAGTGCATACCATGTGTGTTCTTTTGTGATTGGGTTACCTCTCTCCGGATGATATTCTTCAGATCCATCCATTTCCCTAAGAATTTCATAAGTTCATTGTTTTTAATAGCTGAGTAGATGTACCACATTTTCTGTATCTATTCCTCTGTTGAGGGACATCTGGGTTGTTTCCAGTTTCTGGCTATTATAAATAAGGCTGCTATGAACATAGTGGAACATGTGTCCTTATTACATGTTCTCTCCCAAGTATTTATGTATCATTTCCTTCAAATTCTTGACTTTTGTTTTATCTATGTATATATATGTATATATGTATTATATATTATAATATATATAAATTCCTAAGTACATAATTTCAGTCTACTTTGTCTCTATGATGTTGCCTGAATGTCTATGTTTTCAGGGATGACCATATTTTAGTGTCAGATAACCACGTAGGGTACTCTTCCCTGGGAAATATATTTCTACGGTTTTCAATATTCTTTAGTTGCCTTTAGATTTTTGTTCAAGACTGAGACCTTGTGCACTTTCCTCCACCTGTGTAAGGATGTATGTTGGTTATATATAAGCATGTCATCTTTGTTCAGGTCATGTCTAACCAGGTTTAAGTTGGTGAGACTTTATGGGGGTAGCTTATATCATTTCTAAGAGGCATGGACTTGTAGCAAGCTTCCCTTTCATCTGGCTCTTGAAAGCTTTTAGTCCCCTTTTCTGAAATGACTTTACACTTTAGTACAATATTTATGTTGTAGATATATTAACTGGGATAGGGCTTCCCAACATAAACAGTTACAAGTTTATGTAATGGTAGCTGCCTGTTGCAAAGAATAGCTTCCTTAATGGGAGTGAGTAATATACTTCTCTGTGGACATAAGGATAAACATTTAGAGTATAGTTGGTGATTTTGCTGGTCTAGTACAATGAAAGTTGCAGTTTTCTTTTAAATTCCATGTCTTCATTATTTCTGGGTAGTTAATTAGGTCTCCAATAATTTCCCTCTCACTGAGGATGTCTTAAGTCCAATTAGAGAGCTTATGTTTACTACCAAGGTATGCGTGCTACTATTGCACCCTTAGGGCATTATTGTGCCGTGCTGATCACTGTTGGTTTATTTGTGTCATTACTTGGTAGGGTTGCTTCCCTCCAAAGGGAGAGTTCACATCACATTCTGATACCATGGAAGCTTATCGTCAGGGAAGAGGCAATCAGATCACTTCCAAAAGTTTGCAGAGGGCTCTGCATGTGAAATACATGATGTTTTTAGCAATAGATAATTATTGCTCACTTCTGTGAGCCAACCTAGTTTAATAGCAACACCTTGAGATGTGGTAGGAGTCTCTTGGGCAACCTTGACCAACAACTCCAGAGTTCTCTTGTCTGTTCTTGAGGTTTTATAGATTGTCTTTGGCTATTGGAGCATTGTCAGCCCAGATGAGAAAATTTGGTTTAACCTATATGTGTTTGCTTATATACAGTCAGATGTATGATAATTATTTTAGGTAAACAGTTAATAGTACAATACCGAATGAGTTTTTCAAACATTCTTAGTTATTTTACTGCTCTCCTCTGTCTTCTGTGTTTATCTCCATCCTTTCTGATAAAGCCCATCCATTCTTTTCCCATTGCCCTCTTCAGATCTCTTCTATCTTGCTATTCCTTTTAGTGGCTACTTCTTTCCATAAAAGTTACAACAATGTATACCAAACCCTTCAAATACTGCTGTGTGATTTGGGAAGTATTCTAATGTCAAAGAATATCTTTGCTCATATTGTAAGATTAACAACACTACTCACAGAATAGTACCATTCTATATGACCTATTAGAGAGCCTTGTACACACCAGAGGTATAATGTATATTTTATAAGATAGTGAATAATATAATATATTTTCTTTATTTTCATCCTAGGTATATGTTCACAGGTAAAAATCTCAGAATATTACAGAGGCTTCCCACCCACTGCTTTGTCCTTCTTAGTCCTGTTGACTCCCCACTTCTGGTTCTTATTTTCTGAAATAGGGTCTCAGAACAAAATTTTGAGAGGACATGCGAATGAATCATATTCAATTTCTTAAGAAAATAAAAAATCCAAGTATCTCAGTTAGGGTTTTATTGTGCTGTGAAAAGGCAGTATGAAAAAGACAAATTTATAAAGGATAACATTTAGTTGGGGCTGGCTTGCAGTTTCAGAGGGTCAGTCCATTACCATCACGATAGGAAGCATGGTAAAGTCTAGGCAGACATGGTGCTGGAGAAGGAGCTGAGAGTTCTGCATCTTGATCCCAAGGCAGGCAGAAGGAGATTGCTTTCCTTAGGCAACCAGCAGGAGGGTGTCTTCTGCCATTGGTAGGGCTTGATTCTAGGACCTCAAGACCCACCCTCCACAGTGTCGTACTTCCTCCAACAAGGCTACACCTATTTCTACAAGGATGGGTCTTCTAATAGTGTAATTCCCTGTAAGCGGTTTAAATATAACGAGTGAATAGGGTCCAAACTTATTTACACCTATCAAAGCAGATTTCCCCAAGTAACAAGGAACATAGATATTGAGGAAAACAATTTATATATCTTTAATAATGGGAACTGGTTAACTATCTTTCAAATCATTTTTGTCAGATGTTTTCCTTGCGTCTTGATGGGAGTCCTTTGAGCAAACCATGTAAATACATATTTTTATTATGTATGTTTGTTCTGCTCAACTGTTAGTGAGATTTATTTATAGTTTGAAAAGTGTATTTTTGTCCTGTTTGGTATGATAGGCATATTTTCAAAGGAGCCAGAGGTCAATGCTAGTAAGAACATTATGACTTTGGCCAAATACCTGAGTTCAAACTGCAAAACCAATGGGCAAATGCATCTAGATGTGAGAATTATCTTCTGATTGTAAGTCTCTGTCTGAATAGTGTTTCTTTAAAACTCACCATTCAGTATTTGTATAGTATCCATGGATGTGATTACCTTCTGAGAATGCAGTTTTAGTATCTGAAAGTAAACTGAAAGTAAAGGACCCTGTGTAATAGAGAAATAACTCTCTAAAAAATAGAATTGAGAAAAATACAAAATATTTTTTATTTTTTTATTTAATTACTTTATGCATTGTAAGAAGGTAAATTTGATAAGATAGAAAACGAGTCCACCTAAATTTTCAATACACCCTTCATAGAATTCTACTCTGTTTTCCAATAAATGTCTACTGTTGCCAAGTGCTCTGAGGAATTATTAGAGTTGGTATTCTTTTAGGCAATAAAATCATTTCAAAATGCCCTGCTTCCATTCCATTTATAGATCTTTGTTTTCCCCAGAGGAATTCATGTAGCAGAAATGGGAAAGTGCTGGGGGTAGAACACTTGCTTTTACAATCTATTACTCAATAACTAAACTATTTCCAAGTGGCCTATTGACTTCTGAGGTTTATGGGCTTGTTCAGTTGTGGCAACTCTACAGAGAGTTCTATAAAGAGCCATCTGGGGCCATATTTTCCTTTTAATAATATTGTCTATTGAGGAATTATCAAATAATCAGTCTTTCACATTCAGTTTTCTGATTTGCAGAAGGCAGTTCCCTGTGACCAGTGAGTAACTGATTATTGAGATTCCACTATTTGGGGTAACTTGTTAGCCAGCTCTGGCAAGCCCGCAGTATGATGCTGTCCCAATCTTCATTACACATGCTCCAGGAAGTTGCTAGGCATCACTTTTGTGTCTATGTTGTAAATTTTTATTTGATAGTCCGAAAACTTGGTTAGTATAGTTATTAATTTGAAAATGAAAATACTACACCTTTTTAGAGAGTTTAAAATTAAAATTTAAATAATTTTAATCAAACAAATGAAATGACAGACTCAAGAGGCCTGGAGATGTGGTTAATTTTTTTTTTAAATCTTTGGTTTGAAAAGGAAAACATGATATAAGTTGCTCTGAAAGGATCTGGAAGTCTTACAAAGAAACACAAAAACTAAGGGCACCTTGTTCCTCCAGGTCCCTCAGAACTCCTTTGTCCAGCAGTTCAGAGAAAGCGCTCCCCCCCCCCTTACCGGGAGTTTCACTAGTGCCTAGAACTTTTGGACAGAATCCAGAGGGCATCACAACATCATCTCAGCAAGCAGTCTGTGGACTGTGAATAAGATGCTCTCGGTCTTTAATTTCTCCTAGTTATGTTAGTTATCCAAGGTTACTGTGATGCTCCGCAGTGAAACCACTGACATGTAAGTCTGAATGGATTAGTCATTAGGAGCAGTGGAGAGGGAAGTTACTTACTTTCTATTCCCAGCCACTCTTGAGGATAAAATGAATGAATTGAGAGCTCCCAAAGGAGCAGCACCAAGAAGTGGGATCCTAGGAATAGCTTTGTTCTAATTTCAAATGATTTAAATTCAATTTAAAGATATTTTAAAGAATATTACATTGAAGTTTCTAATAACCTATAATGGTTAAAAGCCTTTAAACAACTTAATTTTCATTTTTTAATCATGATAATGTGATGTGGGGCTGGAAGGAATTTCAGGTTTAGTTTACTTTATAAATAGGCTTCAAACAGATAAGTGTTAATATCATCTCAGTAAAAAATAACAACCAGAAGACTAAATCACGAGACTGTAGCGATCTTGCTCTGACTTAAAACAGCAGCACTTATTCCCTACCTTCATAAATTATGCAAAATTTGTAACAGACACAAAAGTACATAAGATTGTATGATGGACCGCTGTCCACCTGTCTCCTGAGCAATCAAGGCTTTCCCACCTGCTTCATTTAGCTTTTATTTTAAGCTCAAATATTTTAAAGCACATCTCAGAACTTATTATGAAGAATCCTTAAATTCTCAAAGTGTTGTAATTTCACTCATCTTTTCTTCGTACCGATCCTACTGTCAGGGCAAATAGAAGATGTTATTATCCGACAGAAACAAAAGGAGAGATCCAGACTTTAGATCTGTCATAAGGTCACTGGTTTTAAGACTCCATCCTGCAGGCATGACATGGTCACTGAACTCTCAGCAACTTGATTCCAGGCAGGAGGTCTAGACAGACTAGCTTTCCATCATGGAGAAAGGAGAGGGATTCATGGGGCCCTGGAGACTTAGGTGGAGTCGACAGTTATTGGAAGAAAGAATAAAGGTGTTTCTCAGTGGTGTAGTTCCTCAGAAGCTCCTGTAGCTTGTCGCTCATGTTCATGGAAGGAACCCTAATTCAGTTTGTTAGTTTAGCCTGAAAATCTTGGATAGAATTGTGCATTTGGTCTGTCACTGATACCTTAGCTGGGGTGAAGCCATGTTTGTGCTTTTCCCCGGGAAAAGTTCACACAGTGGTTACATGAAGAGTCCTAGCATATTAGTAATTACCTCTTTCCTTGCTCTACTAGGGTTTCTGGTCAATATCCCAGTTCCCACTAGCCTCTATTTGTAAGAAGTATAGCATGTAGAGGGCTGAGATGTGTTTGTTTGGTCGGTTTAGTTTTTCAAGATAGGGTCTCTTTCTACAGTCTGGCTGTCTTGGAACTAACTGTTGACCAGGCTAGCCTGGAACTCATAGAGATCTACCATCCTCTGCTTTCCAAGTGCTTGGATTAAAGGTATGCACCAGCATGCCCTGCTGTTTTCTTTCATGCCCTGATACTGTGCATGTGTGCATGTGCCTGTGTGTATGCGTGCGTGTGTTTGCGCGTTTGTAGATACATGGATGTATGTGAGTGGAGGCATGTGTTTCAGGGCACATAGCTGGAAGAGAAATGATAACCTTGAAAGCCCATTGTTTTACCCACCTTGTTTTTCACAAGGTCTCTTGCTAGTCTCCAACTTGTATACCAGGCTATCTGGTGTTTTAACTTCTCAGAATTCTGTCTCTGGTTCCATTTCTCTATAGGAGCATGGGGACACAAATGTCCACTACAACTTATGCCTTTTCATGCATTCTGAGTATTTGAACTTAGCTCCTCACACTTTTGCAGCAAGTGTTTTTGCTTATGGAGCAATCTCCTCAGGCCAACTTTTAGCAGTTCTATTATTTCACTCTGTGACAGTCCTGCTGTCTCCAACCACAGTGAAACTCATATAACTGTGGTAGATACTTTATCTCTGAGGAGCAAGGCAGATTCCTTCTCCTTGGATTTCAGAATTAGGAATACAGTCAAATCTGTATTTAACGAGGAGTGATGCATCACTTCCAAAATGACAGGCCACGGATGCTCTCACTGATAGGAGATATTCAAGTATTATGCTGACAGAAACAACAATAGTAAACCAAGCTGACATCTGGAGAAACTGAGTGCCAAACAGTGCAGCATTAACAAAGACCCCAAGGTGGAAGGAAGCCTGTATAGAGTTTTTGAAGAATAGCACAGAAGCTGTGATAGCTGGTGGGGAAAGGGGCCCTGATAGAAACTGAGATAGATCCTGAGCAGGAGGTTGGGAGTAGCTTTGTGGGCCAGGGTGATGTCTTTAGACATTTCCCCAAATTTACAAGAAGATACTTCAAGGTTTTAAATGAAGTGATCAAATCTAACTAATAAATGGAAAGGATCCCAAATGGAATGAGGAGAACAGATTGTACTTTCAGAAGTGAAGGACCAAACCGTGACTTCAGTAGTCGGCACAGCTATGGGAACCTTAGCCCACAAAACATGGTCCTGGTGTTCAATTTCCAAAGCCCTTCACGCCCAGGTTTGCTAGGATTTGCTGAGGAGGCAGTATGAGTGTGGCCTCTTCCCAAGACGTCCGGAAGAATGGGGAGACCTCGCAGCTTAGCCGTTAGCACTTCACCTTCATGGCCTTTTCTGCAGTTCTCAGGTGGATCACTATGACACCTTTTGCTTCAAAGGTTATCCATGATAACATAATATAACCGACTGCCATTTTTGTTGCTAGGAAACTTTGACTTATACACGGGACAATTAATTTCACTTTAGTTAAATTTAAAAATTTTCAACTATATTTCAGAAGGTTGGAGTGGGTAAGAAAGGGATGATGTCATTGGCTTTTCCTCCTCCTCCTCCTCCTCCTCCTCCTCCTCCTCCTCCTCCC
>JADRCD010174337.1:0-13424 GCA_019843815.1 Montemys delectorum | reverse complement strand
GCTAAATAAACCCTTTCCTCCCCAACTTGCTTCTTGGTCATGATGTTTGTGCAGGAAAAGAAACCCTGACTAAGATAGCAGGAGAAGAAAGACTCCAGTAAAGCTATTGTAAAAGGAATTTAAGAATAAATTAAAGACATGTGGTGGCACATGTCTTTAATCCCAGCACTTGGGAGGCAGAGGCAGGTGGATTTCTGTGTTTGAGGCCAGAGTGAGTTCCAAGACAGTCAGGGCTATACAGAGAGATCTTGTCTCGAGAAAAAAAAATGGAGAGAGAATAAATTCCTTTATTTAAGAATAAGGAAGCCATATTTAGGTATAAAAAAGAAGATGATAACAATGATTCAATATCTTATTAATAAAGGCATAGAAACTAATGTGTCAAATTGAAAATGTGACCCAAAATAAATTAAAGTGAAATAATAAGTCTTTCTCAAGAGAGACTCAACATGATCTTGAGAGACAGATCTAGTACCCAACTTGGGTAGGGAAAGAACAATATTCAAACAGAGTGACTAGCATATCAGCTCATCTACATGGCTAACACCACACTTAATTGTGAAATCATTCTTTTCTCTCACCCACGATCAGAAAAGGCTAGGTGTTCTTTTTAGCTAACTTTCTTAAAGGTTCACCACTCTACTTTTTGAAGAGTCAATGTGATGATGTAAACAAAAAACACTACTACCAACAACAACAACAATAAACATGGAAGAAAACATTCTTCCAAATCACCCTACCCAGAGCAGCCCAAGCTCCCCCAAACACATTATTATATGGTTAATCCCTCATATTTGAAGCCAGGAAGAACGTTTTTAAAACCACCATCTATCATTTTCTGAATTTGTTTTTCTTCCTTTGGGTCAAAAATCATCCAGTTCTATTCATGTTCTTTGATTCTTGATTGTCTATTGAGGACTCTCCACTTTCCTGCACATGTACAACTGCACACAGTCTCCATTGTAATTGCAGCCACACGGAGTCACAAGCCTCTGACTGGAAGCACAGACACAAAAAAGTCTCAGAGAGCCCAGGCTGGAGGTTTTCAAAAGCCAAGAAGAGGTCAGTGATAAGTCCAGCCCTGTCTCTTTGTGATCAATTTGCCAATTCTGCAGTTTTGCTATAGTATACCCCCTCTCCTAAACAAACAAACAAACAAACAACCATATGGTCATTCGGAGGCAAGAATCTAGAATTAGCATATCTGCCTCGGCTGCAAAGGTTCTAGCAAAGCCAACTTGGATGATGCTGGAAGGGCCTCTAGCATGTGTGCGTTTTCACTATGGTTAGACTTTAGTATTCTCTGTCTATGGTGTTGGAAGTTGGAACACAACTTGCAAAGTGCTTAGCATGGAGCCAGTGCTCTGTGAGTACCCACTTGTCTTCCCCCTCCCCACTTTTACCACAATGAAGTAAAGGCTCAAAGCTTAAGAGGAGGTTTAGACAGTGTTCTACCTGGTCCAGGGTCTGGATTGGTGTGCCTTGAAACAAGTAGGCAATGAGGTATCTTTGGATACAAGTTGGTTGTGCAGCCAGCAGGAGGGCCTCCTGCTGGAGTGAAGCAAGCCCTCCTGCAGAGGATTCTATCCACTTCACTTCACTCCATAGCTTTAATTTCAATTGTATGTCTCCTAGAATTGCTTTGTTATGAGTCCCTGTAATCTTCCTGCTTGAGCTTCTTTATGAGAAGTGTGAAGTGGCTTCCTGCTGTAGATGCTCCTGGAAGCTTCAGATTTCAGCTGAGGTCTGGGAATCAGATGAAGCAATGGTCACATACCTTCCCCACACTCAGTTAAAACTTGCATCTTTTCCTGCCAGGAAGGAGGTCCTGAGGGGGTTGGACAACAAACCCGATTATTACCATCCGGACTGTCCTGAAGAAACCAGCAATATTCATGGCCAGTAAGACTGTGTAGTGAGCAATCCTGAAAAATACTGAGAGGTCCCTCAGCCTCCCTCATTCCAAACCAAACCACATCCTTCTCCAGTTGTTAACTGGTAGGAGGAAAGATGCCAACCACTTCATGGATCAGTGAAGCCTTCCATGGGTCTTCTTAAAACTGGCTGTAAAACCCATGCATGACACTCACACAAACATAAAGTCAAATGAAAGACAAAGACTGCAATATGTTGTCTCAGAATTGTGGCTGGATGAGAAGGGATCTCTTGGATCCAGAATTGAATGGTACAAAAGAGGAGCTGGTGAGCATCTTGCCACCCAGCACCAACGAGCTCCTGCTCTTAACAATCCTGGTGGAGAGAGTTCTAACCTGTCACCTCCATCGCTGTAGCCAACAGGTACAGCTGCCAAGCCTAGCTCACCTCAAAATGTTGGCCTCCATAAGAAATGCTTATTTTAAGTTACTAAATCTTGAAGTGATGTGTTACTCAGCAAACGCTAGCCAACACATATCTGTTGATTGCTTCATAGAACTTTGGGGGGGGGGGAACCCACCTAACAGTTAATGCACTTTTTAATTTTCTTTATCTTAGGATAATTCACCCCAACACATGTCATAAGGAATGTCCCTGTACTCAAGTTTTAATTGCTGTGCTGGAGGTACTGGCTAACACATGTCTGTGCAAAAAGAAAAGACAAATTGCCATAGTGAAAGTCGCCTGTCACCTTAGCCCCCAATGCCAATTGGATGAGCATGGAGTGTGGCTTCTGCATAATAAAGAACTTGCTGGCTAGAGCTGGAACAGAAGGAGCAGAGTAAGACAGAGGCAGAGGGAAGAGGGACAGAAACATGGACAGGAATGGAGGAGTGAAGTCGAGCACAGAAAGACTCATGTGGCCTGTTGGCAGAGAACTCAGTTTGAGTTTAGATGGGCTAGCTAAGAAACTGCCCCAGAAATCAGGCAAACAGCCTTATAACTTTACAGAGATGTCTCTGTGCTATTATTGTTAAACCTGGAGCAGATCACTCAATTAAAAAAAAAAACAAAAACTCTGCAATGTCTTTCTTTTTTAAATTTCTTCTTTTTTATCCAGAAAAAAATGTAACAAAAAGCATGAGCTGCTGTTACACCCTAAGAATGCTTGTGAGAACGTGTCTTTGTTTTCCTAGACTTTTTGAAGGGCCAGTAACCACTCTGGATAGCTCCTTAATATTCACCCCTGGGGTCTTAAGAACCTTTGAGAAATTGAGAGTGGCTATACTATATCTTGAATTATTGTCCTCAGAGTATGTGGGGGTGGGTGGGTGTCTTAGTCTGGGTGAGCTCCTTAGAGATTAATCAGAAAGTCTGTTGAGTACACAGCAAACATTTTAAACACTGCTGTTGCATCAATTTTTTGGGAAGACCTTATATCTGACCAAAGTAGAAATACCACTGCATTGTATAAAGTAGCAAAAGACCACTCTAAAATGTAAACATAGAGTAACACTACCACTATGAGTAAATATTCCAGTTATATGATTTTTTTTTTTTTTTAGTTACATGATTTTTTAAAACAATTGCTTCTCAGGGTTGCCAATGCCACTGCTATGGCAGAGCAAGCATTTGGTTGGTACAGCTCATTTCTTCAGGCCCCCGTGCTGCTATCCATCAAAGGCCTGGACTTATCCCACTAGGTAAGTTGGCCCTTCTTAACACCACATACTAATTTTTAATTCAAGAGACTGTTTCTGGTCAGATGTCAGACTTCTGCAGAATTAAAAAAAATAAACAAAAAACCCAGCTACCTAGAATCATTGTGTGAAAAACTTATAATTAAAGGGAGCCAAATTGGAATTCAATTGCCAAAAACATGGATATAGACATAGCAAGAATCAACAAACTTCACTAAAATATTGGTTGTTTAGTTGCAAGTTCAAACACACACCTACTCAAGTGTTAAGGTGAAATTGAATTCTTAGACTTTTCTGAAGCCTCAGAAGTTGACTGAGGCTCAAGGAGATACATAATCACCTCTTTAGCTCTTAATGATCTTGACATAATCAATAATTCAAAAAACATATATGCATGTTTCAGGAGGGAAGGGAGAATAACACACACATAACTGGAAAAAGCATAATAAAGACATTCAGAAACTTCTTTTACAGTTTCAATCTAGACAGTAACCCAGACCATAATTGCAAGGACATAGTGTACCTTGGAGCTGATTTTCCAAACACTCTTACTGGAGTTGCCCATGCTCTGTGGGCCCTTCTTTTCATAGCCAATCAGTAACAAATTTCACTTTTGAAGTATGTCTTTCCACTGCTAAAGCTGTTCTGATTTCTTTTTTCCATCCCTCCGGTCTGCTAGGCCTCCTCCATCTTTCCTACATCTGCTTTCCACTCTGTAGCTACAGCACCTTCCCAAAACACATCTTGTCTGTCTTAGTTAGGATTAATATCCCGTGATAAAAGACTATGACCACTGCAACTTGGAGAGGAAGTAGTTTATTTTGCTTCCAATGCCGTATCAAAGCAGCGAGGGCAGGAACTCATACTGGGATGGAACTTGGAGAAAGAAACTGATGCAGGACCAGGAACTGGTGTTTGTTAGCTTGTACATCATGGCTTGCTCAGCCTACCTACTTAAAATATCCAAGAGCATCATTCCAGGGATGGCACACCACCTACTATGGGCTAGGCCTTTCACTACCAACCACTAATTAAGAAAACACCTTCCAGGCCTGCCTACAGGCATGTTCTTAATTGAGGCTCCCCCTCTCAAATGACATCATCTTGTGTCAAACTGACATAAAACTACCCAACACATCGTCACAACCCTCCTGCCTGGAATCTTCCCATGGTTCTCTGCAGCCAAAGGCAAAAAGTCAAAGCCTGCAGGCTCAGTTCCTCCGTGTGGTGTCCCACCTTCTCTCTGCTGTTTTGTAGATTAAACTTTGATTTTCAATCACTCCACACTTTTGAAATTGGAATCTAGCAGCTTGGACCACAGGGTGTGGCACAGTAAGGGCACTGGAGCCAAATAAAAGGAATAGATGGATTTGATTTCCCTAGCTCTGCCACTGTCTCTGACAGTAACCCCCGGGCTTCTCTTTTATAGCATAGAACCCATTTTCCATTAGATGGTTACGGTTCTGGGTGTTGGGACCCCACTTTCATTTCAAGCAGGTTTCCTCCATACTCTCCATGCCACAGGCCTTAGCATCTCCATTCAGTTCCATGCAGAGTCACCTGCTTCTGTGCTATCTCCCACAATCATCCATTGAGCCTCCATATATATGCCTTTAAGGCACAGGCTAGGGGTTCCCCTTCTGTAATGATATTTGACATCTTTTTACTCAAACCACAATGGCAGATTCACATGCCCCTTGGGGACTGTTTTCAGAGCCAAGGAGACACTCCTTCATCAAAATGTCTGGGTCAAATTCATACTACACTTGTGGTGCTTGCTTCCCAGACTCACACAAAGGAGAGAGATTTAGTCACTTACCATTGGCCAAACCCAGAGACATTGGAAAATAGCCTACAGCTGCAACAGTCGTTAGCACAGAAGCCAAAGCATCCGTGGTTTAGCTTCCCTCAGGCTCTGGCTGAGCCCATACTCTTCTTTCCCTGCCAGTGTCAGAAGATGGTGTAAAAGTCTCTGTGTATGGGGTGGCTATTCAAAGACCTGTCAATGGGTGTCACAGGCTTTCTTCCTGGACACTGTACTCAAGTTCCAATAGAAAATGCTCTGCTCTCTACTCTTCCTGAAGTGCAGTAGCCCTTCAATGACACTCATACATCACATAACTAGTAATCTCTGTGCCATATCACACAGATTCCTGGTCGTAAGTCTTTATGTGTGTAATTCAAATGTCCTCTTGCATCAGCTAGTAAAGCAGTAAGGTATGTTGGGTTCAGGGACATAGTTCCATGGACCAGTGCTTTCCCAGTATTATGAGTGGTCCCAGGTTTAACTCCCCATTTAAATATCTATTGTTTCTTCTTGAGAGTTCTGAGATAACAATGACCTACCAGTAGAAACTTCACATGTCAAACTAAGGGACCTACTGTGACAGTAAAATACTTCTCTAATTGGTCCTACACCATGTGTCTCTAGCCTCATGTGTCCCTCTCTCTTGAGGTTTATTCAGTAACAGTGTCCCCATGGCCCTGTCATCCAGTGTTGGTTTCTGTTGCCCTACCCACAGCGCTATTACCACAGGTCACCTTTAAATAGAAACACTGCCACAGCTCTCAGCCTCTTTTCATTCCTTCCATCCTCCACAAAAGCTAGGAAGTAAAGTAGTACTGAGAATACCTTCTGCGTTTTTGCATAATAGCTTCATTCCCAGGCTTTTCATAGACACTCACAGGTATCTTCCAGGCCCCACCACCCCAATCTCAGAGGGTCCCCAACGAGCACATTCTCTGACCTCCAGCTCCTGTAACTCCTCCTCTTCCTCCACGTCATAGGACAGGGTATGGATTTTGATGTCATCCCCTGAGAGGTCGATGAATTTCCCATCGGGGTACTCCAGGCTGTCTTTGGTGGGTGACCGGTCCTCAATGAAGGTAGTCTCACAGCAGTCAGTGGCTACACCATCCCCCCAGGATCGGAGTACACCATCTGAGTAGAGGATGATGTTAGGACGATAGTGGGACTCCACGGACTGCTGCAGCGTGTTTGGGTCCAGCAGCTGCTGCACAGGCTCACTTCTGCCTCCTTCCAGGCTGCCTGGTGCCGCACTGGCCACTAGCCTGTGGCTCTGGTACTGAGGTGCTGGGTAAACAGACACCAGACCATCCCTGCTCTCAGCCATGAAGTTTCTGGTGTTAATTAAGCCATTCCTTTTGCCAGCGTCACTGATCTTACTGTGTACCAGAATACTCTTCTGTTCAACGAAGCCATCCATGGTAGACTCCCTCCCACTCGGTGTCAGGCTAGCAGGCTGTATTCACAGGTCACACAAGCCCCATAGGACCCATTTCCCTGGAGAAGCAGGAAACAGAGAGTGAAAATTACAAAAAGAGAAGTCATCACACAGACCCACACTGCATCAGACTTTACTAGTCAGCTGATGCATATAGTAGCTATGCAGTCAGAAAAAGACACGGTCCATCCTGTTCTGTGAATTTTAAAAAGGTCCAATTAGAGCGACATCTGTATTAAGCCAGAAATCTGTTACCTGCATCTCTGTGAAGCCTTTGCTTCCTAATAGAGGAAGCTTCAGGAACTGGATCTACTGCAGCCCTACAGAAGCCTCTGTCCGCCAGCAGACACCCTGAAACTCGGAGAAACTCAATCACATTAGCATCCCAATGGTCTACAGAGAAATAGAATTGTTTATCTGTAATGGGGATAGACTCTTCCAGGTACACAGCATTCATTCACGTGGAGAACATACTAAAAGAAGACACGGTTTAAAATCATAGCCTCCACAGACATACAAATTTAATGACGGTAAGACCATGCCACTAGACTCTATGAGGACACAGTCCCACTGAATGCACACTTCATGTACATATACGAGTGTATTCTTGGGTGTTTAGTAGGATGAGCACTGAACTCATTCATAAACACTGAGTCCTAATTGTTCTCCCTTAGACAAAATTGTCATTCAGCCTTGCATGATATAGAAGGAAAGCCAGAGAGAGGAAGGAGGGAGAAGAAGGAAGAAAGAAGGAAACTGGAGCTTAGGTTCTAAGAAATGTAGAGTGCATTAACTCATAGCTCATGTAGAGTACATGTTAATAACCATTATATATAATAACATCTCATATAGGCTAAGAAGATGGTACAATTAGAAAAGTTGTTGCCATGCGAGCATGAGGACCTGAGTTTGATGCCAAGAACCAACATAAAAAAAAAAAAAATGCCAGGTTTGGTGGTATATACCTCTAATTCCAGCACTGCAGAGACAGAGACAGGAGGAACCCTGGCGCTTACTGCCCAACTGGTCTAGCTGAATCAGCAAGCTCCAGGTTCAGTGAGAGACCCTGTCTCCAAAACTAAGGTGGGAAATGATTGAAGAAGGCACCAGATAGCAATACCTGACCACCACATACATATGCATATGCACACAGACAGATAGGTGAACATGGATCCATACAGAAAGGTTTTGTCTCAGGCTAATCAAGTACTAACATTTTCTATAACATCTAAGTATTTTCTAATTACAGATGTTTGATCTTATGTGGTAGCAAACACAGTAATCTAAAATTGCATTCTGACTAAAGGAAGAGTGGTGGAATGGTTGTTTGCAACAAAACATTCTGAGATCAGATTCAAATAGCGAAGTTAAACTACATCATATGCACTGAGAGATAATAAGAACCATTAACACAGAACAGTACAGTTTAAGAGAGGTCACAATGCACCATTGCCTCTGCTTATTCGGCTTTGACATGTCTATCGCTGGAGATGTTTTAAAACTTAAGAACTAAAATCTTGAATTAAACTAGTTGAAGAGAGATTTCGCAAGGTGACCATACTAAACCAACACACCAAAGCTAACGTGTTTGAGGACTACCTCTATGTTCCACATTTTTCTGGAAGCCACAATGTGTTTCTGCAATATTTCTGGGCCAATCTTTCTCCTTCTACAGAGTAGGCACTGGCTCACCCTGCAGTGTATCAGTGTGCTTTGATGGGTGTACTAGCAAGCCTGGTGAAATCTTGAAGATCCAGTTTCTCAGCTAGAGCTTCTTTTACCCATATCTTGTAAATATATTGCTAACAGATGCTGATTGCTTTTGTTCAAACTCAACCTCTTCCACTAAACTCTACGCTCTCAGACAACCAGAAGTAATCATTCTATTGGCTGGTGAGCTCCTACCACCTGTTCTTGACTTAGTCTTTTTTCTTTTGTGATTTCTATTTCATTCTTCTGGCCAATTTGATAGCTGCTGAGGTCATCCTTCTTCTACCCAGGGATGAACTTAAAGACCAAGGAATCAACAGCATTTTCCCCTTTCTTGAACTAGGTATGGAGCCACCAGTCAGGGACTATGTGTTGAAATAAACTATCTTCAATATTATGCAATTAGCATAAGCCCTAGTGATGGCTGTGCACTAGCAGTGGGTTTAACACTAAGGTTGAGGCAGATATGGGCTCATTTCTTTCAGATTCCCTATAGTTTGCTGCTCAAAGTCTCACTGTCATATAGCAGGCTCAGTGTAACCTGGGAGTTGGTTAGAAATATAGAAGAGCTGAGGTATAGCTCTGGGAGACAGGGCATACTTAGTACACATTGGGTCCTGGCTCCTAGGTCCATGCCCCCCTCAATACACGCACACAGGACACCTGAACAGCAAAAGCTGCAGTAGAATACATACTTCTAGGATCACAATCTGCATACTTGTGCATCCCAGTCTGCACATGAAAGCTTGCAAAAGAAGCCACCTATGGGTAAAGAAATCATGATGAGGCAAGCTGAGGAGTCACCTCCAGTGCCTGTTAATTCCACAAGAGCAGCTTCTCAGTTGTCTTTTCTCCATAGGGGACAAAACTATTTGCTGGCAAGATTCAGTTTAACTTCTCCAGTCCTCTGCCACGGGCATTTGGAGTAGGAGACAAGCATGGGTACACGGGTTCAGAGTCACAGGCCCAATTCATAAAAGACAAAGTCAAACAAACCATAGCTGGCCCAACTCCAGTTTCTACTAAGTTTAATGAGGCAACTGTTTACCTGAGACTGCTTCTGAAGAATCATTGGAAACCTGCTTGGAATTGCTTCCCCTAGAAAACCACCAAAATAAAAGGTAGTAAAGGGCAACAGAACACACCCAAGGGGCTAAGGCAGACAGGGCTCTGGCCTCCCTCCATTCCCTCTTTTGCTTGTTTTCTTTGTTTGCTTATTTGGTTATCAATTCTTGCTGCTTCTACATTTGTTAGTCTAGACATAGATTCTCTTTCCACATAGATCTTCTTCTGCCTCCAGTTTTAAAAAGCCATTCCCATGGATGCTGTTCAGAAACCCAGTCCAGTTGTTGGTACTCAGCTCACTCTGCCCAACTGTTCAGATGAAGTTTTATTTACAAATCAAGAAATATGGTACTGGGTGCTCCTTTTGCTACCCTGTACTGAACAAGAACTCTGTCTCTCTGTGTGTTCCTTTCTATCCGTCTCTCTGTTTCAGTCTTGTTCTCTGTCTCTGTCTCTGTCTCTCGTGTGTGTGTGTGTGTGTGTGTGTGTGTGTGTGTGTGTGTGTATGTGCGTGTGTGTGTGTGTGTGTGTGTGTGAGAGAGAGAGAGAGAGGGGGGGGGAGAGAGAGGGAGAAAGAGACAGGCAGACAGAGACAGACAGACAAAAGACAGATGGAGAGACAGAGACAGAGAGAGTGTTGGGAGTTACCTTTAATTCATCAAAGCATAATTAACAGGAGAAAGGTTTATAAAAGATCTCCAGATTTATTCATGTTGGCACATTTAAAAAATACATGATATTTGAGTTTATGCCCAATCAAGACAAGCATCTCTCTCCTAAGAGCTGCGGGCATAAGGTTCTGCTGGCAGCTTATCTTCGGAGTGACTACCTTGGAAGCTGATCGTATTTCAAGGCCCCACTTTAAAGTTTATCTTCCACCAGCTCATGGGCTGAGCTTCAGAATGTCCATTGGTCACTCGTCCTGGAGCCTGTATCTGTTTTAAACTGGCTTCTGAATGTTTGAGACTCTATCAGGAGATGTACCACCTTGTCCTCATCTGGCTTCCAGTAATCCCCACATTATTAATTTCTACACAAAAATTCCCATGTGGTTCACCTCAAATATCACTTTCTCTCAAAGGAGAGCAAAGCAGCATGATTCTCACAGGGTCCCATTCAATGTGTCACAAGGTGTCTACCAAGTTCCTGGACACAGCTCCCTGGTCAGACCCACCCTTTAGCTACCTTCACACTTCCACAGACAAGCCCTACAGCCTTCACCCACTCCCAAAGAATAGTCAACAGTCTTTGGTCAATAATAACCCACACTGGTGAAAGTGAAACATTACTTTTATTCAATGAAGAAAAATCTCTTATTCAATAAGTGGCCCACAGAGCTCTGCAATAGCTGCGCAAAAGATACTATACTGTGAAGACTAAACTGTGAAATCCAGTGACTTCTCTTGATTCATAAACAAAATTCATTTGCAAAGCTATTTAGCCAGAGACTGTGTTTCTTAGCGGGGAAGCATGTCACTATACAATCACCTAGAACAAGCAATCTCTTAGGACTTGCCTTTGGCAAGAAAAGCTACCATTTGTGTTGCATCAACAAGGTGTTGGGACACATGCCAGCAGAGAGCAAAAGCCACTTGACTAGGAAATGAGATGGTTCCATTCATCTTAGTATGGTTTGTATTGCTATAGTAAAACATTCCTCTTTGGATAGCTTTTAAAAAGAGGTAAGTATGGCTCATGAATCTGGTGTCCACGGGGTCCAAATATCATGGTGTCAGACTCCTAGTGAAAGCAAAAGGGCCACTCACACAGAGTAGTGTAGCTTCATAATACGCTGTTGAGAGTATTGATCCAGTTTAGGTTCCTTCCCAAGAGACAGCACTGATCTGTTCATACAAGCAAAACACCTGTGACCTGAATACCTTCCTCTAAGCCTGGCCTCTTCGTGCATCTCATTATGTCCATAAAAGGGCCTTTGCAAGGACTCCCATGTATGATCGTTTGGGGAATGAATCACATTCAAACACAGTGCTGTCAGATCTCTAGTTTATTTAAGTTTGATGATATCAAAAGACCATAGACGTGCTGATTTTAGAAGCTTTCTAAAGCGGAACTGAAACCACGAGTCAGCAAATAAAAGCCAGTGTCCAGTTGAAGACAAGGTGCTTCAAAGGGATGAAGTCAGCTCCTCAGAGCACAGTTGGACTCAACTACCAATGCAAGCTCACCTGTTCTGGTGAAGGAAGGAAGTAGCCATGCATCAAGCACCAGAACATGGCAAGGACATAGCAGGCACAATTGTACATCCACTTGACAAGCATCTACTGGCACAAACTGAGAGAATGTGCTGGGGGAGGTGTCATGGACTCACGGCACAAGAGCGATGCTGCTCACAGCACAAGAGAAAGACAGGTTTGCTCAAGTGCTGTGGTATGACAAGGGCTAGGGACAAGGTGAAATGTGCCTGGTAGGCAGAAGCATAAGGACAGTGACCTAGTTTGAGGATAAGGATCTTCCTTTTAAGGGAAGTCCTGAGGGGTGGGATAGAGTGAGTTTGGTCACAAAGAGAAAGGCATAATCCACGCCATATGCTTATAGCCTTGAGGCAGGGAATAGACAGGACAAAAGCCAGGAAAGCTGGACCACACACATGGAATTGAAAAGGGGGAGATGGGCAGGAGCTCCATATTGTTACCTCCAGGATGTATACAGCAGACCCACATCTTCCTCAATGTATAATGATGGAGGAAAAGAGTGCAGGATGGAGACTCGTGCTTCTGTTTAGATCCATAGACTAGGGAAAGGTGAGCCATTGATAAGTTCATTCCTACCAGATGAGCTGACCTGATAGGTGTCTTGCCCTATCTAGGCTAGCTCCAATGCTTAGGAGCTGATGGCACCAGCCAGATCTGGCCAGCAGTTTTTCGGGATGTCTCCTGCAGTTTCATCTTTCCAATCAATAAATGCCATAGAACCAGTTTCCCAGAATACCACTAGGATATGGTGACGCTGAGGCTAGTGTCCTCTCTTCTCCCAGGGCCTGCTCCTCAGATCACCAGAGATCAATTTACTGGACGACTCAAAGTTTCTCTTTTCTTTGCTTCCACAGACCCTTCTAAGTTCTTCACACACACACACACACACACACACACACACACACACACACACACACTCATTCCAATATATCTGCAGTTACTGCAGTCATACTCACATGTTCACACACATTCACATGAACTAAACACCCTCAAACATGAACATGTCTCACACTCAGTCTCCCTCACATACTCTTGTTCACACATGTTCACACATGTTCACACACACAAAGTCACAGAACTCTCATACACTCTTTTCTACATTCTCGTACGTAAATACGTTCTGTCCTTACAATCTCCAATACTCACACTCTTACATTCATGCATGCAGAAATCGCATACAAACATACACTCTGACACACTCACATATATTCACTCACACAGTGCTATACACACAATCACTTGTGCATACTCTGACTCAGACTCACCCTTTCAAACGTATACCTCAAACCCAAACACACATTCTAACACTGTGCATTCAAGCACAAATCCACACACTCTCACTGACTCAAACACGCACTGTATCTTGCCAAGGGTGCTCTGTGTCACTGTATGACTGCCAGAAAGATGTGTCTCCTCAATCCAGAAATGTAAGCAGAAATTAACCTCTTTTTAAAATTATTTTGAGGGCTGGAGAGATAGTTCAGTGGTTAAGAGCACTGACTGCTCTTCCAGAGGTCCTGAGTCCAATTCCCAGCAACCATATGGTGGCTCACAATCATCTATAATAGAATCTGATGCCCTCTTCTGGTGTGTCTGAAAACAGCTACAGTGTACTC
>JADRCD010174329.1:0-10211 GCA_019843815.1 Montemys delectorum | reverse complement strand
AGCGCCTAAGCAGAGGACTGAGCCTACACACCTGTCATGAGTGACACAAGAAGATGGCTCATGTGTCCAACAGAGGAGTGAGCAACTGTAAAGAAGAACGAGATCACCTTCTTGCAGAAAATGGTGAGACTAGGGTGCTATTATCTTAAAATAAGTTAAGCCCAGAAATATACCACATTTTCTTCTCTGTAGAATTTTAGATTTAAAAAAATAAAAAAGGCAGTCAGGCAGCATGATACATGCCTTTAATGCCAGTAGTCAGGAGGCAGAGGTAGGCAGATCTCTGAGTTCAAGAAAGAGGTCTCTGGTCTCAAAGAAAGTTCAGTACAGCCAGGGCTACATAAAGAAACCCTGTCTCAAAAAACCTACTTAATTGATTAATTAATTTATTTATCAAAAGGACTTGAAACCAGAGGGGGAACTATGGGTGGGGAACAGAAGAGAATAATAAAGAAAGGTAAATAAGATCAAAGTATATGCTACACCTGCATGAAACTATCACTATGAAATCCATAAATACAATATGCTTAAAAAATAACAATTTTTATTTTCAAACAAAGAAACTGGAGCCCAGCTAGGTCAGGTTATTATTCTAAGGCCCCTGGGTAACCGATGGCTGCACCAGCATTCACACTGTAGCCAAGCTGCCTGATGCTGCTATGTTGTGGATTCAAAGACAGGTATTTGGGTTTTGTTTTGTTTTGTTTTGTTTTGTTTTTTTAAAGATTTATTTATTTATTTATTTATTTATTGTATAAGTACACTGTAGCTGTCTTCAGGCACACCAGAAGAGGACATCAGATCTTATTATGGATGGTTGTGAGCCACCATGTGGTTGCTGGGATTTGAACTCAGGACCTCTGGAAGAGCAGTCAGTGCTCTTACCCACTGAGGCATCTCTCCAGTCCCAGAATTTGGGTTTTAATATGAAATGATTTATTCTGGATTAGTGGCAAATTGTACTTTGATTAAATGTGTACCTTCTGGAATGAAGAATGAACTAGAATAAAGTTTTGATAGTTATTAGAATTGTGTCTGTTTCCACATTACATAAAAACAACATACTACTGTGTACGTCTAAACTATATTCAAAACCTCTCTTCACAGGTTTAAATCTACTTTTCTCTGGAAGAAAACTTTGTCAAAATTTTATACCACCAGATGGATAATTAAATGGAATCAGAGACTGATAATTACTGACTGATATCAATAAATTCTCAGAAAGAAATCCAAAGGTTCCCGAATGTGCAATGATTTTATATCTATTTTGTTATGTTCAAGGTGCCCAACATATTTGAACTGATTATATCAGTCATTAGAATCAGGAACTACTGCTATTTGCTCGTTTAGACTGAAATATTGAACAAAACAAGGTAACATTGTTGGTGTCACTAAGAAAACGTATCTAGTCACCTTAGGCTTACTACTGATACTTAGGTATGGCTTTTCCTGAACATTAACCTCATGCCAGCAAAATCTGAATGAATGCTCCAACCTCAGATCTGGACAGTTTTGCAGTAAACTGTATCTCCCTGCACTAAATTGACCTCAGTGCCAGAGAACTAACACATGAAACTATTGAGTAAAGTTATAGATGAAAAGGAACGTACTTCGTATAAAAACGGTGACAGAAGTCACATCTACAGTCTTCATCTTTGACATCTGAGGAGCTTGCTCAGAGTTTGAACTAATCGATCTGGGGCTGTGGTTCTAAAGCAGGCTGAAGACAGAAGGCCATGGGCCTTTTAGTTTGTCTTGTTTCACAGCAGCAGAGTGTAAGAGGCTGTGTTTTCCATTCCAATGAACACCTATAGTTCAATTCTGTTGTTCCTACACAGGGTTTCTCTGTAGTCCTGGATGTCCTGGAACTCACTCTGTAGACCAGGCTGGCCTTGAACTCATAGATCTGCATACCTCTGCTTCCCCAGAGCTGGGATTAAAGGATGCGCCATGCTGCCCAGCACTCTCATTTGAATTTGTAATTCAAGCCTGTCTAGTAGGTGTGGAGTAGCTGGCATCCTAAAGACCCCATGCATCTTTCTTCTGTCTGCCTGCCATTTATATACTTCTGTCCTCTGTGTCACCTCATTAGCCTTGTCACAAATCTTAAAACTGGGTCACCTGCCCTTTTAAACCAAACTGTAGAGTTCTTCTAAGCATCTTTTGCTGTTTTAGACATGGTCTTATTATGTGGCCCTGGCTCGACTGAAACTTTGTGTGTAGACTGGGCCGACCTTGAACTCACAGAGATGTGCTGGCCTCTGCCTTCCAAGTACTGAGATTACAGGTATACATCATCTTCCCTAACCATAACTCTTTAAAAATATATCTCTTTTCTACTAAACACAGCCAGTCAAATGACTGCAACCAAGAATGCCCACAAGACACCATTCCCCTTTATTACAATTGCCATTTTTTCCAGTCCAATTATGAGAAAACTGTCTAGAAAGTGGAGAAGAGAAAGTGCATATCTATGGGCAAGAAGTTGTGCATATAGCTATAGAATTATTGTTTTGTTTTTCTTTTTGAGACAGGTTCTCATGTAGCTCAGGCTGGCCTTTAAATCTGATCTGCCTCAGATTCCCAAACTCTGGAATTATGTGTGTAACCACACTTGGCCTTTAAGCTCACTTTAATTATCTCTAAACATATTCCTACATAGGGTTTGCCAGACATGATGGCACAGACCTATGATCCCAGCTCTCAGGAAGTGGAGACAGAAGAGTCATGATTCAAGAAGCCAGCTGGGCTCCATAGTTAGTTCCAGGCCAGTGTGAGCTGCACAGTAAGACCATGTCTTAAAAAACCCCAAGGGATAAAAGGGCAGAATGTTGAAAGTTTTGGAGGACTATTAATTTTATTTTTCATAAAATAATCTATATAGGCTGAACCTATATGCATTTCTTTGATTACAACAACATTTTATGAATCAATCTCCGAATTCCCCTAAAACACCTATGGTTCTTCTCTCTCTCTCTCTCTCTCTCTCTCTCTCTCTCTCTCTCTCTCTCTTTCTCTTTGATGGCATTGAACTAAGAGATCTGCCTGCCTCTGCTTCCTGAGATGTGGATTAAAGATGTGGACCAACAATGCAAGACTCTACTGCACATGTTTCAACGTTGTTTTTATGCTAACATTCACCATCAGTATTACTGACTGCATAATTTTACAACATGCATGAAATGGTGGATTAAGAAAAGGGGGAAATTTGACATACCTCCTGTGAGAAAGGCTAACACTCAAGAGTGATACATACAAGACTGCCCCCAAACACATACACTCACACACACACACACACACACACACACACACACACACACACAATCACATATGCATATATACACACGCACACACACTCCTTCACATACACTCAAGGACACACACATACACGCACATGCACACACACGTATACAACACACTATGCTGGATCTTGATCTAACTAAGGGCCTCCTGCTTGCTAGGCAAGTACCCCACTGCTAAGCTACATGCCCAGCTGAACACAAGGCTCTGTGGACAGTGACAAAGGAGGAAGGTCAACCGAGGTTAGAGACTGCAGGGCCTATAGCTATGGAGTAGCAGCAGTGGACCAAGCCTGGAGAGGAAGAGGAGGACAAGGCCAGAGTTCAAGTAGGAAAGGGAAGGTTAAGGATGAGGACTGTCTACAGCTTTGGAGATGGAGTCCATCACTGCCAAACATTTTACAAGTTACTGATTTTACTTCCTACTTTTAAAAAATAATTATTTTTATTTTAAGTGTATGAGTGTTTGCCATGCATATGTGTATCAAACACATACAGTGCCCGTGGAGGTCAAAGGGGTTGTCAAGAGTCCTAGAACTAGAGTGACAGACAGCTGTGAGCTACCATGTAGATGCTGAGAATCAAACCTGGGCCATCCGCAGGAGCAGCAAGCACTCTTAATTGCCAGGCCATCTCTCTAGCCAGCCCCATCCCTGTTAAATTACAATTCCCTCTATCTGTACCATTAACTGCCCTATTTTGCCTATTAGTAATCACCTCGAGCTTAAGCCAATCCTGAAGCATGATAAACTCTAAGGTGATGTCCACCATCACCACCAGAGTGAAGGAGCCAAGACAAACTCAGTATTACATCTGCTAGCACCTAACCCTTTAAAATGGTTCCTCTTCCTCTATAACCCTAATAGAAGGTCATGACCATAGTTAAGCTCTGTAATGATTCTGTCAACCTATATGTACCCACTTCTTCCTTTCCTCTTCCTTTTCCTTGTCCTCTCCTCCCTGTTCCTCCCTCCCCTCCCCTCTCCTTTTTCCACTGTTTCTGGCCTAAGCCGAAGCAGAACAGCACAGCAGAAGGACAAGAGAGGCCAGGGGTGAGTCAGACCTTCCAACAGTTGTCTCCAGTGATCCACTTCCTTCTACCAGGTCCCACTGCCTAACTCCCATCACCTACAAATAGTGCCATCACACTGTGAGCCCATCACTGGGGTAAACCACAGATGATGCCAGAGTGTTGCATCAGGACCAGTGGGGAAGAAGGGCTCAGAGAAGGCGAGAGGGTAAGAGGAGGTGATGCAGGAGCATGGGTATGATCAAAATATTACATACGTGGATGAAAGTATCAAAAAGTAAATCACCTGAAAGTAATTCATGCCCATCAGCTGGCCTTCACCACACCAATCAATTTGGGAGACATATCAGGGTCAAACCATAAGATAGGCTGATGCCCCAACTCTGGGTTTCTTCAGTGTCTCTTTCTCTAGAGTACAGCTTGCCTTCACTTAGCTAACTCACTGTATATTTTATTCATAACTCAATAAAGGCACCAGGTTTTCTAAAGAGTTATCCCTAAAATAGTTTTACTAAGACTAGGGTAGTTGTCCGTCCTCCAGGAGGTCAATAATTTAAATATATTAAGTGATACTTAATAGTTTTTTTATATTTCTAAAAATAATTGATTCTTAGGAATAAAAACTCTTTACTGTAAACAATCAAAGATAAGAGAACCACTGGGTAACTTAAAATTCTCTACATACAATATATTACAAAGGAAAAAAAGAAATCTGGACTATTGATACCACTGGATAGCCATGTCAATGTAAAAGCGGATCACATACATCTCTGGTGTGTGTGTGTGTTTGGAGAAAAGATACTTGATTTTTTTTTTGAAGATAAGTGATTTTCATACTATATATTTTATATTTAAGACACGAGCTTCGAATGGGCTCCAAAGAGCAATGGCTCTAACTGCCTCAACCTCAGCCTAGCAATTTTTCTTTCATTCTTTTTTGTTTTCCCCTTTGAAGTACTGGGGATTCAACCCACAACTTTGCACATGCTAGGCAAGTTCTCTACCACTGAGCAACACCCCAGCAACACAACTTTCAAATCAAGCTTGTAATTATTCCATTATTTAGAAAAAAATCTTAGTGTGACAAGATTGCTCAGTGGTTAAGCCTGTTGCCAAGACTGATGACTTAGTTTGATCCCTGAAGCCCACAGAAGGAATCTTTTAACTGTGAAAACCAAATGTACTTTAGGTTTGGGGTAAATTTCATTTCCTCTAGGAACCATGTTCTTGGGGGCTAGAGAGATAGCTCAGTAACTAAGAGCATCTGTTGCTCTCGCTGAGGACCCAGTGACCCACAGGGAGGCTCATAACCATGGTAAATTCAGTACCAGGGGATCCAACGCCCTTTGCTGAACTTTGTGTGAACTGGGCATGTATGTGGCAAAGCACTCATACATGTAAAATAAAATAATTCTAAAGACATAAAAAGAACCATATCCCCACAGGCTTGTTCTTTAAAACTATAAAAAGGGGTATCCTGGCAACAAGTAAGGTAGAAAATTAAAGGGTTCCTTCTTTGTTACGTTGATTTTGAAAAAAATTAATATGATGTCCATGTGGATACAGCTTCTAGACGCTAAGGCATGCTCGCTCCTCTCATTATTCTGTACTTTAATCTTCAAACGTTCTTTTGGGAAGACTATGGAAATGATTTATGTAAAGAGCACCTTTGTCTTTTGTTTTACTTGATTTACTCTTTACTTACAAAGTAAGTATTTCCAAGGGGATAATAAATACAGAGGGTTCACAGTTACACTGCCTTCCACATACAGGTGTGTAAAAAAGTTCCTTACAGTTTCCCAATATTTTGACAAAGTTCAATAACATTCTCATTGTCTGTTTTACTGAATCAAGTATCAATGAGCACTCCATATCAATAAAGCACAGCACATTAGAGGTAGAAAACCCTAAATGTTCAGCAGGTTTTCCTAGATGATGCCACAAAGCTCTTAATGGTGAAACTGTCCCAGAGTAGTTCTGCTCTTTAAATGTGTTGAGAAGTGACAAGATTCCACTCTGGACCCTACGGAAGTCCTCCCTGAAGTCCTCCGGTTTCCATCAAACTGCCCTGTTTGATGACTGAGCCCTGGAATCATCCTTCTTAACAACAAGGGAGTGGCTTGTGAGTGATCAGAGAGTTAGCTGAAATCTCTTTTAGGAAAAACCTTGAATAAGGGCACACCATACCTCCTCTGCCCCACAAAGCTATTACATGCAATTTTTTCAGTTGGGCTAAGTTACATAAGTAGAATAAAATGTCATTAATAAATTTTCCTGCATATATAACTGCTCAATGACTTAACAGTCCTATTTTCTTTCTAAGGAGTCTTTTTTTAAAAAACAAATGGAAGGGAACTGGGCATGATAGTGCCCTTTTAGAATCCCAGCACTCAGGAGTTAGAAGCTGGAGTTCAAGGCAGTCTGGGCAGAAAGAAGACCTAGTTTGTTTGTTTTTTTCTTTAAAGAAAAAGGAGGGAGGATGTCTAGTTTGGTATTAATATTTGGCTATGACTTTTAAATGAAAGTATTGATCTAAGCCAATAGAATAAGCTGTCATGTACTACCCATAAAGCCTACTTGGCACATTAACTAGGAATATTTCCCTAAATAAAACAAAACAGTTGTCACCAATCCAAAGACTAAAGTCTGATGATTAAAAAATAATAATAAAAATTACCTAACTAAAAGCCCCATTTTTGGGCTAGAGAGATGGCTCAGTGGTTAAGAGAACTGGCTGTGCGTTCAAAGGAAATGAGTTTGATTCCCAGCACTCACATGGCAGCTAACAACTTAAAACTCCAGTTCCTGGGCACCCAACACACTTTTCTGACCTCCACAGAAGGTGCATGGGATGCACAGACATACATGCAGGAAAACTACTCAAACACACACCCTTACACAATACACATAAACATTTACATACTCACACTGGCATACATAGACACCCCCACACCCCCACACTCACTCACACACATTTACATACACACTCACACACTCGCATTTGCACACATGTCCACATAGACACCACCACGCACTCACACACTCACACACATTTACACTCACACTTGCACACTCACACACAGACACACACCACACACTCACTCACACTTACACACACTCGCACTTGTACACATAGACACCACCACATACCTCTACACTCCCTCATACACACTTATACACTCATACTTGCACACATGCACACATAGACACACCCACACACACCTACATGTGTTTTCCATTGTGTTTTTACTTGGCAATCCATGAACCCTATCTCAACTTTTCTTTCATTTTCTTGAGCAAACCTGCATAAGTAAGTAATCTTTCCAAAAAGCAAATACAGTTAATAATGTGCTAAGTTAGAATCTTGAAATTAAAATTTAGTAAAAACTAAAAGACATACAAAATGTCTGACTAATTCATAATACTTGGTCACACCAATAGTACCCAGGAGCAAAGGGAATTCAAGCGAGATCACAGACTAATTAAGGTATTGAAAGCGGTCTTAAGACACTATTTTCCAATTTAATTTAATACTTTGTGATGAGGTAACTATATATTTATTAATCCAGTTTTTTAATAACGTGAAGTCAAAGAAAGAATTACTTCAAATAAACAACCCATTTTTAGAATTTATTGTGACTTACAAAAAGTGTAACCTGATAAGCCATATAGAAATCACACACTTCAAACACCACTGCTGTGATCATTTAAATAAAACAACTACTATGTTTTACTTACCTTTCATTTACCAAGGGTAGCCACATATCAATATCAGTAACCAAAGCCAAGTTTTTATACTAGTGAGGAGGTATACTTAACTCTAAGGTGTCACACCAGTAGAGAACACAGGGTTTTAGACACAGTAGCCAAGTGAGCCACCACTGAGCTAGATGTCCAGCCTTCTTTGAATTTTATTTATGAGAGACAGAGAGGGAAAGACAGAGAGACTGTGTGTGTGTGTGTGTGTGTGTGTGTGTGTGTGTGTGTGTGTGTTTTACTGAGGATTGAACCCAGGGCCCTTGAACATACTGAGCTACATCCCAGGCCTCTGTAACTTTATTTTTGGGATGAGGTCTCTTTAAGTTCCCAGATAGGCCTTGAATTTGCTGTATTTCAACCCTATTCTCCTGAGTACCTCGGATTACAGGCCTGTACTGTAAGGCCCAGTTTGTTTTATTTTTTGTAAACATATTCTATGTATAAATATATTATGTAATTTATTTGTAGTAAATGAACCTTGATTTTTGGGGGGCCCAGGTTATCACTAAAATCATGTGGTTCACAGCCAAACATTAAGCAGAGGGAGATTCCAAATTGGATGTCTCCATCGGGTCTCTTCCCTTGAATCTCAGGGAACCCTGTGGAAGAGGGAGAGGAAGGGTTGTAGGAGCCAGAGGGGTCAAGGACCCAGGAGAATAGGGTCCACAGACATCATCTGAGCAGGGCTCACAGGGGCTCACTTATGGAGTCTGCATGTCTCTGAGTTAGGTCCTCTGCATATATGTTATGGTTGTTCGCTGGTTGTTGCCGTGGGACTCCTGACAGTGGGAGTCAGGATGTCTCTGACTCTTTTGCCTGCCCTTGGAACCCTTCTCCTCCTACTGGGTTACCTCACCCGTCCTTGGTATGAGGGTTTGGGCCTAGTTTGACTGTATCTCCATGTGCAGTGTTCAGTTGATATCCCTGGGAGGCCTGCTCTTTTCTGAAGAGAAAGCAGAGGAGTGGATTTGGGGGCGGGGATGGGAGGAGTGCAGGGAGGGAACTGTGGTTGGTATGTATTGAAAACAACAAAGACAACAATAAAAGCACGTGGTTCACAGTTTAGGGGAAGGCAGTGCTCTGCACAATGCAGACAGACAGGTAAAGACAGTACAGGAAGCAGGTCAAGTCTGTTCAATTTCACTGGGTAATGCAAATGACAGATTCACTTCACTTAAGAGAGTGACTGTGATGGCTTTAAGAAAGTCCATCCTAAAGGAGAAATTTACATGTAAATAAAGAAAGTATCTAATTAAAAAAAAAAAAAGCTGATGGCCAATGAGCTGAGGCAGGAAATAGGAGTTAGGAAACTGGCAGGAAGAGAGATAATTCTGGGAAATAGTGGGGGAATAAAAGGTGATGGCAGGAGAAAACACAAGAGAGAGAACTGTGAATAAATTAACGTAAACCAACAAGTAGGTAAACTCAGGAAGGTGCTGAGGGAGGTACTGAGAAGACATGAAAGAAGAAGTGGGCTGGGGCTGAAGAGAGGTAACTAGCCAAGTGGTAGACATAGAATAGTTTGAATGGGTTAAATAAGCTATGAGATAGTCAGGGAATGAGCCAAGGTTTATGAGTTAGGCATTTAATAATAAATAATTAGTCTCAGTCATTATTCCAGAAACCAGGGCTGGGAAAGGAAAAAATTGATAAATATTTTATAGTTAATAAAGTTCTATTTACTAATTGTTAAAAAAAAAAAAGATTTAAAAAAAAAAAAAAAGAAAGTCCATCCTAACAACTGAGAGCATCATCATTTTCTAGTTAAAACGTAGCCACTTTCTTTTTGGTCCATAACATCCTTGAGACCCAGGGAGGGCTCCTAAGAAAGCTACTGATTGTGCGGGAACAGTATCCATCTGTTGACTCAATGGATAAACCAGGAGGTTACAATTTATAGCACCGACACAGATTTGCTATAGATGATAACGTGCATTTTTCTTTCCACTACATGGTATTTGATTTTCATGTATAGTCACATACTTGTCTAACCCTCAATCAGAAGGCAAATAACAGAAACCTGAAATTCGTTCCAAACACACATTTGATGTGCCTCATAAAATTCATGAATCCATTTAACTTAGTGGTACCCACATACAAAGAACCCCACATGGGGATGCACT
>JADRCD010174324.1:0-10569 GCA_019843815.1 Montemys delectorum | reverse complement strand
TCTACAGAGTGAGTTCCAGGACAGCCAGGGCTACACAGAGAAACCCTGTCTCGAAAAACAAAAACAAAAAACAAACAAACAAACAAAAACCAAAAAACAGCTGCTCTAGGAAGAGACTGTTCAGAAACAGGCTAAGTCCTACACTCAAGGAACATTCACATATCAGATCTGATCTGACCTGCACGGGGTCAGAGGTCACAACATCTATTCCTATGGAGGTGAGTCACTAATCTATTACTCATGACTCTCCTTCCAGTTACTTCCCAACTACATCCCAATACTGGGATGACTGGTACCCTCCACATCACCTGGCTCTGACCCCTGACCTTAATGTACACACACACACACACACACACACACACACACACACACGCCAGGTGGTGGCACATGCTTTTAATCCCAGCACTAGTGAGGCAAAGGCAGGCAGATCTCTGAGTTCAAGGCCAGCCTGGTCTACAGAGAGAGTTCCATAACAGCCAGGACTACACAGAGAAACTCTGCCTCAAACAAACAAACTAACAAACAAATGAAACAATGACAACAAAACCCCAAAACAATTAAACCAAAGGAGGAGGAGGAGGAGGAAGAGGAGGAGGAGGAAGAGAAGCCAGTTTCCCTGTCAAAGAAGCCCACTCTCATTCCCTCTGTCAAGATTGTCAGTCTAAATGTTAAGTGCCTTGCTGCATGTACTTTTTTCCCTCCAGGAGATATGAAGGTGCTGGGGTGTGGCTCAGTAGTAGGAAACCTGCCTAGAATCCCCCAAAGTGGGGCTGGGATCATGGCTCAGAAGTTTGCATTACATAGGACTAAGGCAATCACAGTGACAGAAACCTTGGGTCATCTGGCCATTTGCTCTTTTCACAGATGAGGGAATAGAGGCTCTCAGAAGACAATAGAATTATTCTAGAGCCTCAGAAAGCTACTTCCAGGGCAGAGAAGGGGGCTGTATCTGCCATTTATGTCTCCCCCCTCCTTGCCCAGGCCTTGGAGTCCTGTCTGGTCACCTCTACCACCCACTATGGTGGGGTTTGAACCCAGATACTTGGCCAACTAGGAAAATTACTGATCCATTCCTCCAGTCCTTTACTGGGGGAGCCTAGGCAGGTGATCTGTTGTGGAAACTTGTTCCCTGCTCCTTTCTGGGGAAATTCTAGGTAGGAACTCTACTACTGAGCTACATATTCAGCCCTCTCTTTACTATTTTGAGACAGGATGAGTTGCCCAGGCTGGCCCTTAATTCATTGTGTAGCTCAAGTGTGCCTTGTGCTTGCAATCCTCCTGCCTCAGCTTCCTGAGGAGCTGGGATTACAGGCCTGAGACAGCAGGTCCAACTGCAGGACTGACTTTTTTCCTTCAGGAGCAAAGACTGTTGTGAAGTGGGATAGTATGGTGTGACTCTTCAAATAGGCCTATGTGTGTCCCTAGGCTGGTGGAGAGGTGCATGTGACAATGGTGGAGGTTCAACATGGGGCTTTCTGATCACAAAACTTTCAGGAAGGTCACTAAACAGAACCCCAGGGGTTATATTGAAGAAGGACTCACACCAGGGGTTTTCTGTCTTTGTATGTTTGGAAGGTTTTGCCACATTTGAATACCTACAGCTTTGCAAAGAGTCAGGAAGGCTTTCCCACATCCCCGTGTTGACAGCGCTGCAAGTTAGTGTAGCGCCAAATGCTCGATCACAAGACAGCTGCTGCTAAATCCCGCCCGTGCAAAACAAGCACCGTGCTGGAGACCAGCCAACGGTGCTGAGAGCTAACAAGGGTGCAGGTCAACTGGAACGCCTCCGATTATTGTTGGCAGGCATGCAAAAAAAGTACTGACATGCTGGAAAGCTGTTGGAAAACCAGTTTTGCTTTGTTTTTAGTGCTGGGAGTAGAACTCAGAGCCTCACATATGGAAGGCAAATGCTCTACCACAGAGCTACAACCTGCAACCCCGAGTTGGCAGTTTATTTTGTCAGTACTGGGGATTGAACTTAGAGTCTCCCACATGCACTTTAGACAACTAAAGTTGGTAAAGGTACCAACTCTACCAACTCACACCATCTCCTGCTTCTAGAATAATCTTGGAGCTGGGCCTCTGGGCGTGCCTGTGTGGGATTATTTTGGATGTGTTAGTTGAGGCAGGGAGACGTTTGCACTGTGGCTTACATTCTCCGCTGTATAGGTTGAGGAAGGGAGTGGAGTGTCAGCATGCACTCATGGCCTTGTGCTTCCTGACTGGATGCAGTGTGATCGGTCAGCTGCTGCAAGACCCTTGACTTCCCAGCCTCAGTGGACTACACAGGCCACAGGAAAACCTTTCCCCCTTGAGTTGCTCTTGTTAGAGTATTTTTTTCTTCACAATAACAGAAAAGTAATTAAGATGGAAAAGTGTTTGTGACACAGGATCTGATTTAGCTCTAGAAATCACGTGGAAAGGCCAGGAGTGGAGCTAGGTGTCTATAATTCCAACATCGGGCAAGCAGAGGGAGGAAGATCCCTGCGACTTACTGGCTAGCCAGCCTAACCAAACTGGTGAATCTCAGGTCAAGGGAGAAGCCCTGAGGCAATAAACCAAGGTGGATAGCATCTAACGAATGACGTCTGGGATTGACCTCTGACCTCCACAGGTATGTGGCCACAGATGAACGTAGAGCCACCAAGAATTGCAACAGAATCTCAAAAGAGGCATTCCACATATCCATATTCACAGATGCATCACTTACACCATCAGCAGTGACTGAGAATATGGGAGAGCAGAGCCACTTACCTCACGAGCCAGAAGGCAAGAGAGAGGCAGGAGGCACTGGGGTCCCATAGACTTCAAGATCATACTCCTCAGTGACCCGAAGACCTCCAAAATGCCCCATCATCCCCAAGTAGGACCATCCTGGAGCCCAGGCTTTAACTCAGAGTCCTGTGTGAAGTGACTTGGCAGTTATGGTTGTTTGTCCATGCCATAAGCAATGTGTGTGTGTTTGCACGCACACATGCATGCACACTGGCCTCTGATAGTACGCGTTGCCTGCCCACATCCCCTCAGTCTAAATACCTCAGTACACAGGTCTCTTTGCTATGGCTGTACCTACATTGCACCATTGGGAGCATCCTTTGAAAATGCTGGTCACTAACCCATCTACCTACCCATCCATCCATCCATCCCTCCATCCACCCATCAATCAATCTATCCATGTATCTATTCAGCCATGTATCTGTCCACCCATCCATGTGCACAGCCACTCAGCCACCCATTATCCATCCGTCTATGCATGCACACACCCATCAACACACAGCACATCAAGCCTGCTTCATCCATGTATCCATTATTCATCCATCTGCCTACCCGCTCATCCATGCATGCATCCATCCAACCTCTCATCTGCCTACCCAGCATCCATCCACCTACCCACCCATCCAGTCTCTTACGCACCCAGAAGGGAAATGCTTGCTCGGCTCTTCTTTCAGTGAGAGGCCCTGGATAAGAGCTGCCTTGTGCATCCATTTCTCTACAGGCTTTAGATAGATACTGAGCTGGTGGCCACAGGTTCTGACGGTGTGGGGTGAAGTAAGAGTCCCCCTCCAGCCAGACCAACAGGCAGTAAGGGTAAGAAGAAAGGAGAAAACACACCCCTAGGAGAAGAGGCATCAAGAAGCACAGGAGTCCTGGAGATTTAGGGCCTCCTTCCTGGTAGACAAGGTTAGTGATGACATCATACCACCAAGATTATTTGAGGTTCACGGTAGGCAGAATTTGGGGGAAGAAATTGGTTGAATCTTCAGTTCCATGTTCACATGTGTATGCTATATGCTTATTTGTTTTGCCAGATGTGGCGTTGCAGTCCGGTGATTCCAGCACTTAGGAGGGGAGGCAGGAAAATCTGGGCTACAAGGAAGTTGGAGGCCAGCCTGACCTACATGAGTGTCCTGCACGCATGAGCGCATGTGCAGGTACACACATGCACATGCATGCACACTCACACATGCAGCTAAGCACAATGTATTTGGAGCAGGAAGTATTTATTTTGGCTTACGGTTCACAAGCACACAGTCTACGGTGGCACTGCCTGGGCAGTAGCAGTTCTGTGCTGGCATGGGCGACCTTGAACTGGGATTTCACACTTCTGGTCTTGGTGGAATAGCTACTATTTCAATTTATTTTGTAGACGGGATCTTACTATGCAGCACTGGAACTCCCTATGGAGACCAGGCTGGCCCTGAACTCACAGGGATCCATGTATCTCTGCTTCCCAAGTGCTGGGAACAGAGGCACACATCATCACGTAGGAAAAGCCTCAGGGTCTCCGCCTGGTAAAGAGCATGTATTACCAGACACCATCTCTAGAGGGCAGCAGAGGCCATAGAATACTGAAGCATGCACACCCAGCCGTTGTGAATTGAGAACCAGCTTCCTCTCTCTGTCAGGGAAAGCTGTGAATCCCACTCCTTTGGCTGCATCAGGAAATTTTATGTCTTCTGGGATGAGGGAAGTCAATTCTGTCCCTCTGTCTATGCCTGTCCTTCCTCTCTCTCTTTATCTTAATCTGATGCCTCCATATTCAGTCAGCTGTGTCCCTCAAAGGTGTGGGAATTGAATGTCCCAGACTCCTGCTGTTTATTTATTTATTATATGTAAGTACATTGTAGCTGTCTTCAGACACTCCAGAAGAGGGCATCAGATCTCATTACAGATGGTTGTGAGCCACTGTGTGGTTGCTGGGATTTGAACTCAGGACCTTCGGAAGAGCAGTCAGTGCTCTTAGCCGCTGAGCCATCTCTCCAGCCCAAGAGGGAAGCTTTCAAAGTCCCTTACAACCGTGAAATTTCTCTCCAGAGGAGCTGAGATGTCAGGATAGGGCTGGGCCCTCTGACCTACTCAGTCACCAGGAATGTAGCATAGACAGGCAGGAAGAGGCATCTCCAGGGCTCATGGAATAAGGGGCCTTCTTGCCTGGGAGTGTCTTTCTTCCTTTTAAATAAAAAATTTGTTTTACTATTTTCATGAAGATGTGTATATGTCTGTCAAATGTACATCATGTAAATCCAGGCACCTGTGGAGGCCAGAAGAGGAAATCAGAGCCCCTGGAGCGAGAGCTATAGGTATTGTGAGTCACCCAACATGGGCACTGGGAACTGAACTTGGGCCCCTGAAGGAGCAGGAATTGTTCTTAACCACCAGCATGTCTCTTGCTTTTTGGGACAAGGACTCAGATACGAAACCAAAGCTGCACTTAAACTTACTGTAGCTCAGGCTAGTGTCAACCTCTTTGTCCTTCTGCCTCAGCTTCTTGAGTACTGGACTCAACTACCATGCCTGTTTTGTTTTTGTTTTTGTTTGTTTGTTTGTTTTTTGTTTTTTGAGACAGGGTTTCTCTGTGTAGCCTTGGCTGTCCTGGAACTCACTCTGTAGACCAGGTTGGCCTCGAACTCAGAAATCCGCCTACCTCTGCCTCTCAAGTGCTGGGATTAAAGGCGTGTGCCACCACTGCCCGGTTTGTTTTTGTTTTTGTTTTTTTTTTGTTTTTGTTTTTTTAAAGATTTATTTTATTTATTTTATGTGTATGAGTATACTGTAGTTGTTCAGATGGCCATGAACCATCATGTGTGTGGCTGCTCTCTGGCCCAGGTCGCTCTGGCCCCGCTCTGGCATAATTCACTGTAGCTGTCTTCAGACACACCAGAAGAGAGCATCAGATCCTGTTACAGATGGTTGTGAGCCACCATGTGGTTGCTGAGATTTGAACTTAGGATCTCTGGAAGAGCAGTCAGTGCTCTTAACCGCTGGGCCATCTCTCCAACCCCTGTTTATTTTATTTTATTTTATTTTATTTTATTTTATTTTATTTTATGTGTGTGAATGTTTTGCCTAAATGTATGTCTGTGCATCACATGCATGCTTGGTGCCCGAGGAGGCTAGAAGATTGGGATGGAGCCTCTAGAACTAGAATTACTGATGGTTGTGATCTGCCATGGGGGTGCTCAGGACCAAATCCAAATCCAATACAGGAGTAGCAAATGCTTTTAACCGTGGAACCATCTCTTCAGCACCCTCTTCTATGTTTTCTAGTCCCATTTTCCAGACTATTATCTTAAATAAATTAATTAATTTATAGATAGAGTCTCTTGTAGCCTGGACTAGCCTTAACTTTGCTATGTAGCCAAGGATGACCTTGAACTCCTGATCCTCCTGCCTCCATGTCCCGAGTCCTAAAACAACAGGCATGAATTACTAATCTCAGTTTATGTGGTGTTAGGAGTGGAATCCAGAGCCTCCTGTGTACAAAGCCAGCTCTGTACTGATCAAGCTCCATACCAGCCCTAGGATGTCATTAGCTGAACTGTGCTGTGGACACTGGGCAGTCAGTCCTTCTGTCATCACGCAGGATGTCATCACCATGACACCCAACCAGCTCATTCAGGATCTGCATTTGAATTTTACTTTTCTCTTGTGGTCAGGACAAGACTGTGATTGTTCCTGCCTGCCAGGATTGTTCCTCACCCCCAGGCCCTGGGGAGGGAGGTCCTGCTACCTGCCAGGTTCCTGGTGGGGCTTGAGATTGGTACCATGTTGCCTCCCTCTGATCAGTATGTCTGTGTCATGTTACATCCTGTCCATCGGCCCACCTTAGGGCCTCAACGTGGAGCCCACTCTTCGGGAATTAAAGGCCATCATGTTTCCTGTGTACCTCACCCTAGGCAGCCACTTAGAAATGCTGCTGCTGGGCCCTTTCTCCACCCCCACCTTTGTTTCTGATAACTTTGCTAATGTGGGACTAGTGTGCACAAAGGTGCTAAGGTGAGTAGGTTTGTGTGGATACCACCCAGCAGCATTCCCAAAGGACTCAATTAAATGTGCTCTGTAAACCAGGCTGGCCTTGAACTCAGAAATCCACCTGCCTCTGCCCCCATCGTACTGAGATTAATGATGCATGCCACCACCACTGCCTGACTTTTCTTTTTGCATTTTTTTGAGATAGGGACTTGCCATGTATCCCAGGTTGGCCTTGTGATCGTCCTGTCTCAACCCACAAGCAGCTGGGATGGCAGACCCTAACCATCAGGCCTGGCTTCGCTTTCATATTCGTCTGTGTGTGTGTGTGTGTGTGTGTGTGTGTGTGTGTGCTCACCCCTGCTCTCACAGATCTGTTTGCAGGCATGTGTACACACAAAAGCTAGAGGTCAGTCTTGATTGTCATTCCTCAGGATCTATCCAGCTCACTTGCTGAGACGGGGCCTCTCGCTGGCCTGGAGCTCACCAAATGGGCTATGCTGGCTGGGCAGAGAGCCCAGGGCTCTGCCTGTCTTTGCCTCTCAGGCACTGGGATTACAAGAGTGTGCCAGCATGCTTGGCTTTTTACATGGGTCCTGGGATGTGGCTTAGGTCCTGATGCTTGTGCAGTAAGCACTTAAGGGCTGAGCCATCTCTTCAGCCACTCATTTTTACTGAGACAAGAGCTCACATACAGCCAAGGCAGCTTCTAACTTGCAATCCTCCTGCATCAGACTCTTTGAGTAGAGCTGGGATGACAGACCTTTGCCACCACAATTAAATTCCTTATTTTTTTTTTATTAATGAGTGTGTGACACAGTGCATGTACAGAGGTTGCAGAAGCTGATTTTTTCTACCATGTGGGTCCCGGAGATTGAACTCAATTCTTCAGTCTTAGCAGCGAGTGCCTTTATTTGATGAGCTGCTTATTTTATTTTATTTATTTTTTATTTTTTTAAAATTTTTTGTTTTTTTGAGACAGGGTTTCTCTGTGTAGCCCTGGCTGTCCTAGAACTCACTCTGTAGACCAGGCTGTCCTTGAACTCAGAGATCTGTCTGCCTCTGCCTCCTGAGTGCTGGGATTAAAGGCAAATGCTACCACTGTCCGGCTTGATGAGCTGTTTAAACCAGCTTTTGGTTGTTTGAATTTGTTTGTTTGCTTGCTTGTTGAGACAGGGTCTCTCTGTGTAGACCTGGCTGTCTTGGAACTCACTCTGTAGACCAGACTGGCCTTGAACTCATGAGATCCACCTGCCTTTGCCTCCTCAGTGCTTGGATTAAAGGCGTGTGCTACCACTACCCAGCTTCTTTGTTTCTTAAAAAGTGAAGTTCCAGGCACACACCTTTAATCCCAGCACGAAGACGCAGAGGGGCATGGTGGAGGAGGCCAGAGGCAGAGGCAGACTGATCTCTGGGTTCCAGGTCAGCCTGGTCTACAGAAGGAGTTCTAGGACAGTCAGGGTTCCACTGAGAAAACCTGTCTCAAAACAAAACAAAACAAAACAAAACAAAACAAAACAAAACAAAACAAAAACCAAAGCGTGAAGTTCCATTGGGTGTGGTGGTTCAGGTCTTTACTTCTAGCTCAGGAAGCAGAGACAGGTAGACCTCTGTGAGTTTGAGGCCAAGGTAGTCTACACAGTGACTTCCTGGCCAGCCAGGGTTATATAGTAAGATTCTGTCTCAAGAAAAAAAAAAAAAAGATGACATTTCTAGTTTCTTGTCATTCCTCACAATCTTGTGCTGTTGAAGGTACCCACCCAGGGAAGCGTCTTGGTTCTCTGTACCGATGTGGCTGGAGGCAAAGCCTGGAGTTAGATCTTGCAGGATTCTCTACTTGGGGTCTCCTAACTGTGGGGCTAGTGTGTACAAAGGTGCTAAGGTGAGTAGGTCAGTAGGGATGACATTCCTCATGCCAGCATGTGCATCAGGACATCAGGAGTGTCTTCGAACTCTCTGCCACCTTCACTCTCTCCTCTCTATACCAACAGTTGAGCTGGCTTCCCTTTGCAGAGCCCAAGGGACGGTGGCTCCCCAGAGGCCCGAAGCCAGGGAGAAACAGGGAGAAAGACATGGGGCTGGAAAAACTCATTAAGCCCACTGCATCCCCCACTGCATGAGGGCAGCCTACGTCGGGCCTCTTAATCTCATTGAGGCTGGGGGTAATTTATTTAGCTGAGCTGATCAGACAGAGGGTAATTCAATTGGACTTGGGGTTTTTTTTTTTTTGGTGCCCAGATTTGCTAAGTGTCACGAAGGTGTATGAGGTCACTATTCTGAGGGTGACGACTGTCATGAAGGTGACAGAGTGATGGAGGCTTTGCGCGGCAGGTGGGGATGGCTTTAGTTCCTTCTACTGCTGTTTCTATTAGCCTATCTGCAAGGCATCAGCCCCGAAGGCTATGTCCAGGCTTCTATATTAGCATCCACACATGGGATGCTCTGCAGGCCTTTCCCTTGGGTGTAGCTGGGCAAGCTCCCATGGGACCTCATAGAAGGTGACTGGGATCGCCTCTGGGCTGCTACAAATGAAGAGCGCTTGTCCACACAGAATGGTGGAGTATGGGCAACCTACTCAGGAGGGTACAGAGCCTCAGCTGTCTGGGTCCCTTTCTGAGAACTTGGATACCCAGCTTGGGATGGGTAGATGGGCAAGGGAGGCTGCACTTGTGGCACTGCCCTTTGACTACCCTTGGGCACACCGTCCAGGATGATGAGCAGAAGTCTGATTTTGTATAGGTCAGAGTTGCGACACACGCACGTTACCCAGAAGGTCCAGGTGGAGCATCTAGGTGACAGCTGCTATGCGTGCCCACACTCAGGGCCCGTATCACACAGACATCAAGTGTGCTGGTTTCCATCATGGTCTGGGTGTGGCCTCTCTGCCTGCAGAAGGTGGCCCAGCCTGTTAGCATCTGAAGACCTAGACAGAAGCCTAGAACAACTTGAGGCTGCTCTCAAAAGCTTAGCTCTGTGGGTTGAGCCTAGGGACAATCGTACACTGGGATGTGACTGCCATTGAGCTATTTCTCAGCGATCAGGGCTCCTGGGAGCATTCAGCAGGTGCATACTTATTGTAGGATGGATGAGTAAGGACCAGGCTGCTGCTCTTTTTGGTTGTCCCTGGGGCCAGCTGCCTGGCAGTGAGTGTCCTTCTGGGGCTGTGGGCACCACTTCCTCTCCCTCTTCCACATCCGCTCATGGAGCTTCCCACACCTGCCCTCCCTGTTGGCGCTCAGCAGTTTTCTACCTTCCCCCCAGCCTGCCTTTTCCTTGCACGTCAGCCAAAATCCAATTCCCCTAAGATTCTGCCTCATCAAATATCCTGCGTTCTTATTACCATAATTTTGCATTTGTAGGTTAGGCCGCACCTGGGGTTTCCGTAGCTCACTGCTAACTCTCTGGCATCCACAGAACCTCAATGCCAAAAGCCCCTCCCCTCCCTGGCCTGCCCCTGCTCTGAGAGCTAGGAGGCAGAAGGCACGAGAGGGTGTCTGGGGAGGAGGTGGCTGGGAGGCCATCCCCGACCACATTTGGGTCTGAGGGAGATGACGGTTTCTAGACTCCTCAACCATTTATCTGAACCATTTGCTATGGAGCAGTGGGGCAGAGGCCACTAGGAAGGAAGGCAGCTGTTCTCCTCCATCTGCACCCATCCTATCCCGCCATCCTTTTGGAGACTGGGGCTCTAGGTATCTGTGGGTTCAGATTAGAAGTCCTGGAAATCTGGTGCTTGGGGATGGCATCCGGGTATGCCTAGCAAGAGAACGGAACTTTGGGAATGGATGGATATCTTCTTCTCCTCCTCCTTCTCCTCCT